>CALNXI010003442.1:0-10877 GCA_942486025.1 Porites evermanni | reverse complement strand
CCCCCCCCCCCCTCCCCCCTCCTTGTTTTTAAGCCGTCCTAAAACCCCTTACAAAGTTGGATAAGCCCAGGAAAACTGGTTATTAACAGTGTCTCCCCACCTGGAATACGCATGTTTTATGCTCTTGGAAGAGAATGGCCTGTTCCAGGCTCTCAGATAGTGGGGAAGACGCTGAATTGAGAACACGCGAACATGAAAAAAAGGGAGGAAACTGGGGATAGGAAGGGCGGCGGCCTTTTTCCTTTTTCCCGCCCCGCCAACTTTTCGCGTACCTTTCAATTCACTTTCGCGTCTTCCCCACTATCTGAGAGGCTGGAACAGGGTAGGAAGAGAAAAGAAACAGGTGTCCTTCTTCTTGTGATAAAAAGTAAAATTTTAAAAACGCTTTAAAACATTTAGTTCTTAAAATATATCTTTGTCTTTGTTAGTATTTCAAAAACGAACAATGCAACTGAAAACTGTTAGTGGCTCATTTAAATTATGTTTTTGTTTTTTCGAATTCACGCATTCACTCTGTGATATGAATTAAATAGATGACCAAATAAATAAATGAACAAATTTTAACTATTTACAGTAGAATTCCAGTCGAGAATTAACAAAATTGGCATTGATAAATGCAGGAATTATTAGAGACAAATTCAACTTAAAATAATCATTAATCAATTGAATACTTTCTAAGTTTTACTTATTTTATAACATGACTAACTTTAAGCCTTTTTGTGTCGATTGTGATGTGCAGATTACTCATGCTGGCCGAACACAAGAGGTAAAATCTCATCTCAATCAAGAATTCACTGATAATTACCACCAAGTACCCCATGTGATTAATTTGACCATTTACACACTGAATCTAAAGAATAAAGTCACAAAAATGCATGTGTTAAAAAAAAGTTAAACAGCACAATGCCTTAACCCTTCGCAGTAATACTTCTACAAAAATGGGTCTACACAAGTATGTGGAAACGAAGTCACCGTGTAGAGGTGTTTTTGTGTATCTAGAACAAAACACACGCAACGTAAGCTTAAAAAAATCACTAGAAATAAACATCTTTTTACTCACCAGGAAAGTAGTAAGTAGTAACTCTAGTTGCGTTTCCTACGAAAAAATGTGTAAGAAAGGGGTGACTTCTGCTCAGTTTAATATCACCGTTTTAGGGGTGTACGATATTCTGCAGTTACCTCTTCTTGAAATCGAAGTTTGAATTGAGGTGATGTCGTTCGGTCCGAAGAACCGTTTGCTAGAGTAGTGTGCGGTTCCCAGGAATATTCATCCTCCATTTCAAAAATAGTGCGAATGGGAATAAAAGGAAATATCGCGAATTTGTTGTTTTGGTTAGTTTCCATTTGCCACGGTGTACTTCACTGTCGCTGTTGCTTAAGGTCCCGTTGTATTGTAAACAATAACTGTTAAATAATTGTTCACTGTCCTTCTCTACAGCTCGGAAATTCTGACCAGGAAGAGAGAAACAGAAGGTTAGGGGAGGTAGCTGGTTGGAGAGAGGATACTGACCAACAGTTTAGAGATGTTGAAGATAAACTCAGGCCTTTACCAGATGAGGTTTGTGATATGTTTATCAAAGCTGAAAATAAAGACGTTTTGATTCTAAGACAAAGATGACTACGAGAGAGAGATTTTCTCAATGCTGAGTAGTGCGCATGCGTGAACCTGCGTTATTTTTGCGAGAAAATGTGGTAGCGGTAGTCATTCTACTACGGGTTTTAGCGAGATTGAGATTTTCCTAGAAGCAGACATAAGTTATCAGATGTTCGTAGTTTTATCATTTTGGGATGGTGATAAGGCTTTACTTCAATCAATAAAAATAACCGTGTTAACTTTTCTGGTGGAAAAAAAAGTGACATGAATCTTTGCGGGTTCGTGTCTGTATTCATGACAATCCTGGAAAAACCTCTAAGTCAAATCTGACTCGTCCTCCACGTCTTCGAATCAACAGGTCTCTAATTTCAAACAGTCGTTCACAGGACAATGGTCCTTGTCCGACGAAATCTTAAGTGTTGTCGGACGTGACGTCTAGCCAAAGTTAAAACCAAAGACAACCTTTTTCCAGATGAATAAAAACTACCTTAATTACATGCGGATTGTCGTACCAATGAAATAGCGTTGTTGTAGTGCTGTTTTGGCATTCATTCCATTGTATCAGTAAGTCTACTTTAAATAAAGTATTCGGGTGTCTTTAGCCTTTTTAAGTGGTCCAAAAATGACAGTCCAAGAGATTTGCGACAAAACTTCGGCGTATTCTTATTCCGGAATACAATCAAATGTAAACAATTTTCGTTAAAGCCGCGTAAAGGCAATGTTACACGGGACGATTCGTAACGACGATTTTTAGCGCCACACAGCATTACAACATTGTTGCGACATTGTTTCCAATGGTTACAACATTGTTCCAACATTGCTACGCTGTGTTGCGCTCAAAATCGTCGTTGCGAATCGTCTCGTGTAACATCACTTAATCAGGGGCGGATCCAGGATTTTTTTTAGGAGGGGGTGCACCCGTCTCTTACTCTACTTCAACACCAATAAACCACATAGTTTTTTTTTGGCAGAATACCAATTGTATTAGAAAACCGCAGGTCATCCCATGGGGAGGTGCGCACCCCCTGCACCCTCCCCCTAGATCCGCCCCTGCTTAATGCAACTTTGATTGGCCGACTTAATGGCGACTTAGCCTGACACATGTCTCCGTCTCTTCGTCAGAGTAGTGTGTTTGCTGTGTTTGTTCAAAACAAGTTCATTGTATTGCCTTGAAGCACACGCCTTACCGTACATCAGTAGCGTGCTTTAGGGAGAAATCATGCATTGCGGCATTGCGACGCCGTGAAACAAATTTTTCTTCCTACTTTTTTGCTGAAATTGTGGTTTATTATTTTTTGACACTGTAGATTGCCGAACTCCGGAGCCAACTTGCGGCACTAAAAGCTGAGCTTGAAGCAAAGGAGGAGGCCGAAAGAAGAAAAGAAGAAGAGTAAGTATAATTAATTTTAAGGGGGCTAAGTGTTATGGTTTGGATATTTTGGGGCTAAACTTCCTTAAAACATGAACGGATAAATTCTGCCTGGTTTGTCCTCAGACGTCAACCCACACCGCCGGCACAGGAACCCCAACCTGAACCCGAGCGTGAACCTGAAGAAGCCAATCAAGAGGAGGACACAGGAGACCTGCGAAACAAGGTGCAAAAACTCGAGGAGGATGTACAGCAAGTAAGTTATCACAAAGTGTCTTCATATATTCCACTATGTTGTTTGCTTTCATGCTAGTTTGTAACGAAAACAGGACTATTCAAGCGGCCATTTTTAGCGGCTTTTAATTTTTACTATCATAAGCTGCATTGATGAATTTTTCAATTACAGACTTCTTCCCAAGTGGCTAAGCTGGAAAATACTGTGGAGACATTACGGACGGTTTTGACGCAGAAAATACTGTCAGAGGCACAGACGGTAAGCTGATATATGAAACTAAACTTTCTGTAACAAATTTGGTTCTTTTGTGGCTCGGCCATCCTGACGGTATCCTTCTTTGGGCATCATTGATGTTATTTTTATTATTATTATATTTATTTATTTATTATTTATTTATTTATTTATTGTCTATCAGTATATTTAATTATTTATAAAAATTTCATGGGTACAATTTTCTTTAATCCTCTCAAGTGACGGTCACCTATGTTGTAGTTTTCATTTTGAGTTATTGAATGTTAAATGACATTCTTGCGGGAATTTTGAATTGTTTGGACCAAAAAGAGGACCTATGCGAACTTACTGACCAAGAACCTTCCATCTAAGACCCTGTGGAGCATAAGCGGGGTTTCCATAAAATCCTTTGAATCGCCTCGATTATTGGGACGATCACGGTCAAGAGGATGGGGCGATTATTTGCAATCAGTCAATAAACAGACTTCAGTTCTATCCAGGCGATTGCGATGAATCCAGTCGTCTGGGTTGTCCGGCTTCAGAGGTGCTTTTATAAGAATGTCTCGATTGTCTGAACACGTTTTGAGTGGAGTTGGGTGATTATACGGAAAACAGGCTTAACGACGAAACAGTTTCTCTTTCATAAAAATCAGAGGTAAAGGAAAAATCAGGGGTAAAGGGGATCTATTTCTACAACTGGTTGTGTAGTTATTGTATAATCGATCGTGAATTGCTCACAACACGTTGCTTTGGAAGCGCTTTTTTAAGACACGGATTACTAACTGTGACATTTTGGCTCACTCTATTTTAGTTTGAAGAATCCATTTGTTGGTCAATACACCCTGTAGTCTATTGTAATGTTAGAATTAAGCTGATGGTGCAAAATGTAACTAGATTTCTCATATAACTTCACTTTAATTTTGGTTGTACGAGCCACTTTCTCGAGTTCCGACGGATGTCCATTATTACATAGTGATTTGTTTTGAAGTGCGTAGTATACTGATGTGTTGTTTCTACCACACTGAACAGCGAGGCGACTCTATTACAGAACTGAGGGAGCAGTTAGACCGGATAAAGTCCAGTATGTTGTTTGTTGCTCAAACCGTGTGTAGTAGTGTCATGTTTGACCATGCAGTTGTGTTGTTGTTACTTTTGTTAATGTCAGCATTCACTTGTTCTCTGATGAACAATGTGATGTTCAAAGTTTGACAAAAGTGTTCTTGGGTCCTTGTAAACTTTCCTGCATAGTAGAGAAAACTAAAACCCTTTTTCTGGAACTTTACGTTAAACAAAATGTAACAGATATGAAATATTGTGAATTAAGTTTTAGGGCAATCTTTTTTAAAACTCATAAAGCGCTGTTAACAGAAAAAATAAAAAGATACAAAAAAGATCACTGAACGTTAAAGATACCTGTATTTTCTAAAGAATAAATCTTTCGATTTTTACCAAACAAACCAAGAACCTAACTATCCTATAAAATCTGAGGTAAAAGAATGCAACTTGTTTCAGTAACAAGCTCGCTGATGTACCAACTGGTCTAACTTTGTGAAAATTAACGCTTTTTTTGGATTTGTAAATGAGATAATTCAATCGATCAAATAAATTTCCTGAGTTTCGGCTCCAAAAATGGCCAAGGGAATGAGCTACATGAAAGTGAATGTGTTCCTCGCAGATGAATGTAAAACCTAAGCGGATTAAACTATGATGCTGTAATGAATAAGAGAAGGATAACGACAGGTATAGGATTTCTACATTAAATTATGAGAGCGTTGATTAATTCACAAATCTGTCCTTAAAAGGACATGTTAAAATAAGTGAAAAAAGATTCCGAAAATCCTTCAAATGTAAAAAATTGTTACATCATTGTGTCCTTGACCAGTTAATACTTAGCCAATAAGGTCAATCTCTTTCAGTCCTAACGCTAAAGAGTGAATTTGCCTGTTTTTTCAACGATTAAATAAAGTGTTAGCTAAGTGAGTGCAATGTTGCGTCAATAAACCTCGGTACTTTCACGGGCCTTTTGAATCTTTAACCAGGAAGGCAAAGTTGTAAAGTTCTGCACGGTCGTGCTCGGCTGTGACCCATCATTCCACGTTTTATCTAGTTAACGATGGTGGCTAATTTTTGCAGAAAAGTTTGTCAAGTGGTTGTCATAAAAGTTGTAAATTTAAAAGTTGAATTGTTCATTCAGTTAGCTTCTTTAAGTGTAACAGTTTCCTTGTTGTAAAAGACCACATAGCTCTAACTACTGTGAATTTTTAAAGGTACAAATTGGATATAAAGTACGCTTAAGTTGCGGAATAGATATAAAGTGAGAGATAAGCAAACTTAAGCGTGTACTTGAGGAAGTAACATTTGTAAACTAGCTATAATGGTTAGAAACCTCCAAACAAGTGAACAAAACAACCAAGACATAATGAATTTAAAACGTGTTTATAGGAATGGCGCTGTCTATACTTTGAGTTTGTTCCAGTTCTTATGTAATTTGTAACTTACCTTATTGTTTAATATATTTTGTAAAATTTGTTTTTTCCTTTCACAGTGATCGGACCGTTGCTAACTTACTTTAACATTAAACGTTAACTTGTATTTAATTAGCGTTAAAATTTGGTTCTTCCAATTTTCAATTCTCCCATTCTTAAATTGAAAGAAGGTAAAATTACAAATCTTAACATAAAGTAAAGTGCTTAGTCCTTAAAGAATAAATAAACTGTTTGCATTTAAACAGGTTTTAGCAGGTAAACTTCATAAGTAATATTAGTGTTCTCTATGAAAAAGTTGATTCCCTAGTTTTGCACTGCGCATGTCACTCCGTGTAACAAGATGGCGGCCGTGCCACGTGGTGTCATAAGGGAGCTTGAGCAACGACGACGGCGACGGCAACGAGAACGGAAAAAAACCAATAGGTTTAGATTGGAAAAACAACAACTTTGCAAGTGCATCACGCTTTTTTGTACATTTCTGCGCCGTCACTGCACGACTACGACGTGAAATGTCCTAGTTTCACGACGTTTTATGGAGGACGGGAACACATGACAACGCAGTTGCCGTGATCGTTGCTTAAGCTCCCTATAGAAATGCGGACGGCGACCCCTTCTTTGTGTACTGTGACGCTTTTATATCATTTCCTTGACTTGTAACAACCTTGTAGCAAGCGGTTTATTAGAAAATCAATGACATGCTGTTTTACTAGAGAATCAACTTTTCAGAGTATTTAAATGTGAGATTGCCAGGAAGAGGGAGATGTCAGTGTGAAGGAAGGCTAGGAATACGTGCAGAGATATTGTATTCCTTCGATTTCACCTCTCCTTCCTGTTTTCTCTCCCCCGCCCCTTCTCGTTTCTCTCTTTAAACCGTTTTGGGTTCTCAGTAGTGGGCAGATTGTTTGATTATGCGGACGCCGGGCGTCAACAACGTTGAGCACAATTAGAGCAAACTCTTCACGCAAATTGCGAAATTTGTTGAGCGCCTGCGTTTTCCATTATTTGAGAGCCTGAAACGTAATTGTGATTGTAATTGTTTGCTGTCATCTCGCAACCAATGTTTTTCACTGTTGAGACTGACTGAAACCTCATAAAAGAACTGCTTTAGGCCATTAATTAGAACCACAATGTACAAAGTAAAAAAAATAAAGGAAACAGGAACGTGTCGGGTTCTGTTGTGGGATGCACGCAAAGAATGCAATAGTCATTTTCAGTCTATTCAGCTGTTCGTTATGTTACGTCTTTATTTGGAGATCTTTAAATTTAGGCATGGCCTAGGGACAGGCTATAAAACATAATGACAAGTTTATCACTCTTTTGTTTGAATTTGTTTTCAGCGGAGTGACGCCGTCGATTTTATTGAGGAGGATATCAATGGAATTATCAAGTTTTACCTACAAGACTCTCGACGCGTGTTCGTCAAGTACGGTCGAGATTCAAAGGTTTTCCAAGCAATAGAAGTGAACGGCCTTGGAAGAATGCGAGTCGCTCTGCTGAAAATTAACAGATGGGGAATCTATCAGGCTTGGCGTATGCACAGCGTGAAACAAGCGTGGTATCGGCTGCTGGAAAATAAGGAAAGAAGAGAAAGGGAAGAGGAAGAAGGGTCTACGCCTAAGGCTTCTACTAGCAAACCCTTGCCTGCTAAAAAGGCGGAAGACAGTGAAGACGATGATGGTGATGATGATGATGACGATGATGATGACGACGACGATGATGACGATGATGACGAGGACGAGGACGAGGACGACGATGATGATGATGAGGACGAAGATGAGTCGAGGCCTGCAACTAAAAAGGCCGCTGCTAACAGGAAAGGAAAAAAATGAAGAGATGAAAGGAAAAAAAAAATGAAAGGAAAAAAATGAAGAGATGAAACTAGATTAGCTATAAGTAACCCACCGGCAGTTTAGTACTGTATAAAGAAAATGCCACAAACTCATACGTTATTAGTTTAGTGGTGTATAAAGACAATGCTCTTAACCCATACGTTGTTGATTTAAAATACCCGCACGTATAAACTCGTTTCAGTGCAAAGATAACGTTTATTTTCATCGAAAGACGAAGCAACTGGTAAAGTTGAATCCGGTACCAGGCACCTGACAGATGTTTGTACTTAAAACATTTGAAGTAATTTTGTATCATAGAATGTGCTCTTTTGTGAGCGTCATCTTTCACGGATGCCTCGTTTCTCCTCCGCAGGGACTCCCGCTACATAGTAATAATTAAAAACTGTAATCGCGCGGTGGACGATAGGAAGAGAGAAAAGGCGGGAGCTTCCGCTCTTTCCCCTTTCCCATCGTCCCCCGGGCGCTTTCATTTTTCCCGCCTCTCCCCAGCCTCCCTAGGGTACCAAGAGGCCTTTGCGGACGAGAGAGGGATGCCTCGTAGAGAAACCCCTTTCGGTGTGGTTGATCATGTGTCTAGGGAAATTCATAAGGTTGGTCCTCAGAGGACACTTGGTGTGGTAGGGAATGTAGAACTGGTTTCTTAGAAGAGATGTCTGTAGCTCCCCCTTATCGTACGTTAAAAGGGACCTTACGAAAGTACAACGGCGTCGGCAACGGAAAATGTAAAAAGGCAATACGTTTAGTAAGCAAAAGAATAACTCTGCACGTGCATCACGCTTTTTTTGTAGATTTCTTTGCCGCCCCTGTACGACTACGGGGTGAAATGACCAAATTTAAGTTTTTTTCGAGGACGGAAACGGCAAGGCGATAAATTCTACCACTCTGTCTGAACTCGGGTGCGGCTCCCTCTCTTTAGCTTCCACATAAATTCCTTTCTTTTAAGTAACTGGGGGACTTGGGATAATCGCGAAATGGTTTGAAAGGATGCGGAGTCTATTTTTCAGCGAGGTTTTTATGAACGTCGACGTTGTCGAATCGTAAGGTCCCTAACAGCAATTTGGCTGGACCAGTACTAAGATTTTAAAAAACGAATTATTTATATGCAATGTTACAGTTTAAAAGGTATAATATTTATGCAAGTTGTTCGTTAACTTACGTTTTGTTTTTTTTTACTGAAAAATTATTCTAATTGCTTAGCGATTGTTACACTGTTCATCTTGCATACGATGTGTGATGATTGTAAAAATACGACTTTGAG
Organism: Porites evermanni; assembly: GCA_942486025.1. Taxonomy (NCBI): domain Eukaryota; kingdom Metazoa; phylum Cnidaria; class Anthozoa; order Scleractinia; family Poritidae; genus Porites; species Porites evermanni. The sequence goes on along the minus strand of CALNXI010003442.1, from coordinate 1,854 downwards.
TGTTGTTGAGAGATTTTATCCTCGTTATTAGCTCCTTAGAAGCTCATGGTTGCACGTTGCACTCTAACTAGCATGCAATCAATCTCTGACTTGTTTTACAGTATGTTTAAAGTTATATTTTCCGATTACATTAAAAGAGGCGATTTTAACATTATAACAGGTTGTTGACTGCCGGCAATCCAAAAATCGGAAGTCAAATTTCGCTAACCGGCTTGCATGGCAATCGGGGTATCCTAGCAACGGCATACTATAAAATGGGTCTGAAGTCACCCTTATTAAACCCAGAAGTAGAGCGATCAATTGTCCCATGCAATCCAAGACAGTTTTGGTTTCTGAAACGAGGGAAATACGCGTGTCTCCGTCGCGCGCCTCGTTTTTTTTTTCGTACTTCCAAGAGCCTGCTACGCAGGCTAGCTGTGGATTCTAGATTCCAATCGTAAGCAGAATTCTGGATTCCTTGATCTGGATTGCGCATTCCAAAGCCCAGGATTCCGGATTATCTTAATAAATACACGTCGGCGTGATCAACTAAGCCTTTATTACGGGTTTCCTAGCCTCCCCCTTCCTTCAAGAAAAATCGGAGTTTACTGCAAAAGAGAGGGAGCAGCTAGCTGAGCATAGGCTAAGTGTCGGTCCCAGCAGTTTGTCTTTATAGGGAGAGTTTGCAGCACAGAGACATGTAAAATAATAAGTTTTCAAAGAATTATTGGTGAACGAGGTGGGCGCCTTCAAACAGTAATCAGCGGAGAAGCGCAACAAACGAAACCGAGGTTATGCCCAGGCCTTCTCGGTTGAACTCCCTGGATCTCATTCGAGCGTCCGTCATATCTTCTTCCTCATTCATGTATATGTTTTCTCGCTTTTTGTCCACATCAGCTGTGTTAAGTTACAAAGCCAATACAGCAAGAAAAACAGCTCTATCTGTTAATTTCCAAAAGTACTCGTTGATTCTCTTTCGCACCATGGCATCGTCGAGCGAAAGTGGGGAAGGCGAGAAACCTAAGCATACCAACCGCCTCCAGCACTCGAAATCACCTTACCTTCTGCAACACAAGCATAATCCTGTTGACTGGTGAGGGAAAATAATTTTAAAAAGTACGCGTCCGGTTAAGATCTTCATCTGTCGGGCACTTCTGTTACTCCAGGTTTTACGTGCTTTTAGAACTTCACAGTCCACCAGTTTGTAGATTTTTTTTCCTCCAGTGTCAAGGAATTTATTTTCATTGATTTTAATCACTGACTGTGATCTCAAAGATGCTTTCTGTTTAATTCACGTTTTTCATAACTAAGCTTAATTATTTCGTAGTTAACGTATTTCTCGTAATTGTGGCCCAGTTTTACCCCGGAGATCGATGAGTTTTAAGTTCCAAGACAAAATAGATACCAGTCCTTCTCTTTAACATTTAGACGTAGACGTAGTTAATCGATAAATCGATAAACCGATAATCTATATCACTCATCGATCGATTTCTGATATTGATCGATCGAAATCAATCAAGAAAAAAATTGTGACTTCGGTTATTATCAGTGATTTTTCCGATAGCAATCGATAATGATTTTTTTATAGATTACTATCAATTCCTATCAATTGTTATCAATTTTGTTAATCAATAATAATCAATAAATTATTTTTTCTATCGATTTCTACTATCAATCAATATTTAATAATCCGATTATGTCAATTGATTTCCGATATTGATTTTTACTGATTAACTACATCTGGAAAACTCCACCTAGCTTTGAATTTAGCAATGAAACATTCATCTCTCTGAAATTGTGCCATCAGGTAATTCACCCAAAGACTGATCTGTAGTTATTAAAAAAGGTGTAATTTGGGGAGAAAAGTGTAAAGTG
>CALNXI010003441.1:10089-45302 GCA_942486025.1 Porites evermanni | reverse complement strand
TGTTTTTAACCGTCTTTTTGCGCTGGATATACGAAATGAAATACAGCTGCTGTCAAAATGTTTTTGTTATCCTTGGCTGGCTTTTTATTGGATTTTTGGTTGAGAAATGTGCCGCTTGACAAAAGTAGTCGGAAATCATCGTTTTCAAAAATACGCTTTTCTTAGCGCCTAGCCTTGCTGGATGTGTAAGAAGGTTGAAAAGTCTTAAGCTGTTCTAGCCTTACTTGATGGCTTTCACGAGCTGCATCTCGACCATGCTGTCATCTTTACGCACATTTGTGAGTTTTGAGACAATGATCTGACCTAGTACAGCACTTAAAAAGTCTTTCTGACTGCAACCCAGAGTGAAAGAAAACGTTCTGCAGAATATTTAGTTGTCCTTTTAGTTGTAAAAAGAAAGCTTTGAGGGATATTCTTGCCCCGAGTTCATCTTGAAAAATAGCAAACAGACCAAACACGGCAAAGCCTACTTAAGAATTAAGCTTAAATTTGCAAGGGTTTATTCATAACTCAGGATTTTCAGAGACACTTCACTCTCAATACATGTCTTCGTGAATAAAAATTGTTGTCCTTTTAAATGTTTCATAGACTTAAATTTCTTTTCTTGATTGTTTGTCAAGATCCCTTGGCTTATCGTTTGCCGGTTGTTCAGTCGGTTTTCAGTCGACATGAGCATCAAATGCAGGAGTACTCAAAATGCCGCGTGTATCAAATGAATATGGTGTTTTAGAAGTAAAATGCAAACGAAAATTGTTATGAGACCTCTTCCTACTATAGTATTCCCTGCAGCTCGCACTCGGCAAGTTTGGCGCTTGGCAAAATTCAGAAGTGGCTGGGCTGACAGGTGATTTTGCAAAATGAATTAAAATAAAATTTCTTCGAAAGTTTTTGCTCAAAGCCCATTATTACCCTGCATACTACATAACAGCAGAATGACCTGACTGAACAGTGCCGTCTAATGCATGGTGAATTCTCTATATAAAAACGTTTTATCTTGTTTTCATTTTTATAATTTGTTGCAGCGTCCGTCCTGAATATTGAATGAGTACCGAATTTGTCTTGGAAACTTATTCTGTAAAAATCTGCAGCATAAAAGTAAACATAGGGCAAAAAAGTGGTTCTGTCCGAGGTCTAAACGATAAACAAACAACGCCTGATAGTTCTGTTTACCTCAGGGCACAGTGATGTAAAAAGGTTGGTTTACGCGCTACCAGATTTATGAAGTAAACGTGTAGCGAGCCATACAAAAAAATCCGACCTAATTTTTCATTTTGGCCTTTCTTTTAGACAGAGAGGTAGAACCGATACGTTATAACGTGTAACTGGCTGCTACCAAAGATTGTCTTGTCTTGACGGCCTTTGTAGCATAAAATTATCTTTCTGGACTGTCCGATTACCCTTATAAAATAAAGGTGGTGTAGGTGGGCAAGTAGGTTATTTTGTTTGGGAAGAATGTTTTTCTAAGCCTAATCTACTTTGATCAAAGGTGATTGCTATTTATTGGGTGTACATAAAAGACTTTTAACTCGATGTAAGATTTTACATGTTTCATTCTTGTACTGGTGGCAAATTATTTTTTCTCTAAAATCACCCAACTCCACCCTTACAAGTCATATGGATCTCTCCAGTTAATTGATTTGTGGATCACAAGTTTATTGTTTGATTTAAATTATAAATTTAGTAACTGGAGCCACACTTTTTAGCCTTGGCCAAATCTGTATATTAGCAGAAGTACGTTTACGAACGTGCAATAATTATGGAGTAGGTAAGGTTAACAGACTTTGTAACACAACAAAGAAAAAAGCGGCAACAGTACAACCATACTACGTCGAAAATCGAGCCAAATGTTAAAATACCACATCTTACATTTTTGATCAAGTGCCTTTATAATTTATGCCGAGCAGGTGAAACAGCAATCCCAAGGAACTCTGGGTATTGTTTCAAGGGGCAGGGCTGAGACGAAGTTCTAGGCTCCTGCGAGATCTTGTCAAACTCCCCCGCCCTGACCCCACCCTCGGGATACTGTATAACGTCAAATCTTTAATCATTCCCCACCTACCGAAAAGGAAATACAGTCAACCCCCCGGGGATGCCCGGACCCCCTACCCTTGGGTTAACATTGACTGGTGCATAAATGAGCGAGCAATTCTTGCAAGAACCACTTTGACAAACAGTAGTTAGGGAAAGCCGGATCTTGGTGTAGATGAGGATCAGCAATGTGGAATAACACTCAAAATTGAAGGCAAGGCCGATTGAACTTTGCCCAATATTTCGACTTGACAAGTTTTGCCGATTCGAAATAATGGGCCCATAAATTACCAATCCTTAGCTGTCTGATCAGCCTTGCCCTCAATGAGGGGGATTTGCGGTCTATAAAAAACCGAACAACCGCTCTAAAAATTACTCAAAACCGAAAAACCGGCTCAGTTGTCAAACCCTAGCCTAGATGTTAAACGTTAATGTTATGCGGAACATAAGGAACAAACGGTAAATGTGAAGAACAATTACCCAAAAAATCTGTCGGCCGTCTGTCGATAGACTTGGGGAGGTGTTCTTCAATTTTGCCGTCTAAACAATTATCACATCATCATCACAGTATCAGCACTATCTATGGATGTAGTAAAACCGGCATATCTGCCCGAGGATTGTCCAAGAGAATTAACAAAGATCCTCGATTGAATAGCAATAGATGACAATGGGGGGGGGACTTTTGCGTTCACAAAAAGCTTTCCTATACCCGGGGGGGAGCGTACTTCCTTATAAGAGGCTAATTGGGATGTGCCGCTGGATGGGGGTCGCATTTTCACGACTGGATTGACCATAATGGGGTCGCATTTTCAATAGAGTTACTAGAATGGGGTCGCACATTTTCTGATTTTTAGGGGTAAGACAGTTCTTCATATTTGCGGTTAGCAAACATACCAGAATGTTTGTACTGCAGATGAAAAGTAAAATGTTCTTCAGTCAATCTAAAAAATGGGCCAATTCATAAAAATAGAAAGTGACTAAGTTGGGATCGCGAAAATTACATACTCGCCTGAAAGTGACTAAGATGGGGTATGTAATTTGCCACAGAATAGACTATAATGGGGTAGGGGCTCTGAGAGGCCAATGGCACATACCAAGCAAAAATTAACCTACTTCCCCGGGCTCCTATAGCTGTGAACTTCAATTAAAAATCCAGAATCCCACATTGCAGTTCGACCTGGATTGACTGTAAAATACAAACATATGAAATAGCCAAACATCTGACTGCACAGAGACCCACAGAGGAATCTAACCTGCTTTATTTTTGCCAAAACCCGGAAGCTAAATAAAAAAGCGAAAAACCGGAAACCGCAACGGACAATCGATAAAACCTAAAAACCGAAGTTTTTCAGCGCAAAAACCGAAAAACCGACCTATAAAGTGGCCAAAACCGAAAAACCGAAAATACCAGCGCCCTCTTCTTCAATTTTAAGTGAAAAGCGTGAAGTTTCTTCTATGCGCTACATAAACGTGTTCTCCGACCAACCTCAAGCCGTCACACTTCCGCATACATGTGATGTTGTACGCGAAAACGGGGCCTGGAGATGAGGGCAGAGGCGAGCAACGAAGGTTTGTCGAAAGCAATAATGGATGTATTACTGGCGTCAGAAATAGGCGATAGCAAGAAGCTTGAACAGCTCTTGGCCGCTCAAAATCCAGAGGTCAACTATAGTAACGATTCCAAGGAAACTCCACTACTTCTTGCCTGTAAATTCGACCATTTCAGTTGCTGTTCGCTTCTCCTTGAGGCAGGAGCGAGCGTTGATCAAAGCGATAGTGTTGGCAACAGCCCATTGCATTTTGCCAGAGATTATAACATAGTCGCACGTTTGCTTGCACTAGGAGCCGATCCAGCGGCGAAAAATGTGAAAGGACGAACACCTTTGCACGAAGCTGCTCTTTGGGGAACCACTGAAGTATTTAAAACTCTTCTTGAAGAGTTTATAAACAGGAAGCTCACGGTCGACGTCTCCGACGAGCAAGCATTTACTCCCTTGCACCTTGCCGTGTTTTCTGAGGTCGAAGAAAACATCTTAGAAAAGATAAACCTACTCATTTCGGCAGGAGCTGGAGTAGATAAACCGGGTCTCCATGGTTTCACACCTATAAGGTTGGCTTGTACGAATTTTAACTTAAAAGCAAGCAGTGTTTTACATTTACTAAGATGTGGCGCGAGCCCTCGCGTTATCGACGACTATGGAAATACTTGTTTGCATGCCATATTCAAGATGAATCCTTATTTCTACCCTTCTGAGGAAGATTCCCTGGAGGTGACAACGATTCTCGAAGAATTAGTGAAATTGGGATGTGATGTTAACGTCAAGAACAGAAATGGCCAAACTGCTGTGCAGTATGCAGCGTACAGCGCACTTCCAGAGCAGGTGAAGACCCTTCTGGAGTGTGGTGCCGATCCATCGATTGCTGACCATATTGGAAGAACACCATTGCATAAAAGTATGTTTAACAGAGACTTAAAAGTTGCTGAGATTCTCTTGGAGTATTCAAGGAGCCCTTGCGTGGTTGATCACCTAGGAAGAATTCCTCTTCACTATGCTGCAACTTCTGGCAAGCCTGAAATTATCAGTACCATCATCCCAGCAATGTCATCGCCTCCACAAGGAGTTGAAAATTTCATGAACAAGCAAGACAATTTTGGGATGACTCCTCTTCATTATTTCCTATTGCATAAAAGGACTGAAGAGTCAATTCTAAGTTGTCTTTTGCAACATGGAGCAGATATAAAAATTGATCTTCCTTCTGGTGTGACTTGCATCGAAATGGCCAGGTACTCCAGGGATGTTAGCCAGATCATTTTCCAGGTAGCCAATCCAGGAAAGATTCACCCCTTACCATTACATGAATTCCCTGGCTCCCAAGAGAATTCCTTTTTAAAGGACTATCTTCAACCAATTTGCATTGTCAGTGATAGAGACATTGACCCCGAAACTTTGAGGCCAACTCCAAATGTCCAAGAGTACCTTGATCAAATCTCCTTGTGGACCATTCCATCAGATGAGCAAATAAACCTTCAGAATGGCATAAACTCTTCGATTGAGAAGTTTGTCAGGCATCTATGTGATGAAATCGCCAGGATGGATCCTAGATTTGCCTCCAATGTTCTGCCGAGTGGAAGCACCTATGAAGGGACAAAACCTGTAACAGAAGCCTCATTTCTGACAGACTTTGATTATATGATCTGTTTAGAAAGACTTAGCGAAGAGGTCATTGTTGAGGAAGTACCAGCCGTCGTAGGACACGTTAGGGTTGCGCACAAGCAACCGACAAACCAGTCCAAAATTAAGGAATTTTTCTCTGAAGGCTATCTTGTCGGAGACAGAGTTTCAAAGGCATTTTGCGATCTCATGGTCCTAGTGATGAACCAACCTAAAATCTGGCAAGATGGTGACATGGAGTGCCCCTGCATCCCTACTTTGCAGAGTACCACTGGACGTCCAAATATAAAGCTTAGTCTAGTTTGGAAGAAAGATGTTATGAATGCAAGAAGCGTCAGCATTGATATAGTTCCAGCGATTCAGGTCAAATCTCTGTGGCCATCATTTGCAAGACAAGACAGCTCTATATTGACCCCCGATACTCGGGAATGTCATGTTGTACTCAAACAACCCGATGTTGGATTGAACAGCACAGAACATTTCGGGAATCCCGCTCATCTTCTAAGAGTGACCTTTTCTGTTGCTGAGCGAGAGATATTTCTTAAAATGCCAGATGTTGTCAAGAGAAGTTGTGTGGTTGCAAAGGTTCTATCAAGGAGAACAGCAAAAGTTCCATTCTCAATGATTTATGGAGGTGAGTACGGTACAGCAAAGATTTTAACAAAAAATACTTTCTCCAGTTATGTTCTCAAGACAGCTTTGTTTCATGAGCTTGAGGCACTCCATTTGAACGACAGCAACAACTCTACAAACAAGTTGACTTTAAAAACACTTGTATGTGGGATATTTACAAGACTCTCTCAAGCTGCAGGGGAACGCTTTTTACCTAGTTTCTTCGTACCAAGGCACAACCTATTCCANGATCTGTTTAGAAAGACTTAGCGAAGAGGTCATTGTTGAGGAAGTACCAGCCGTCGTAGGACACGTTAGGGTTGCGCACAAGCAACCGACAAACCAGTCCAAAATTAAGGAATTTTTCTCTGAAGGCTATCTTGTCGGAGACAGAGTTTCAAAGGCATTTTGCGATCTCATGGTCCTAGTGATGAACCAACCTAAAATCTGGCAAGATGGTGACATGGAGTGCCCCTGCATCCCTACTTTGCAGAGTACCACTGGACGTCCAAATATAAAGCTTAGTCTCGTTTGGAAGAAAGATGTTATGAATGCAAGAAGCGCCAGCATTGATATAGTTCCAGCGATTCAGGTCAAATCTCTGTGGCCATCATTTGCAAGACAAGACAGCTCTATATTGACCCCCGATACTCGGGAATGTCATGTTGTACTCAAACAACCCGATGTTGGATTGAACAGCACAGAACATTTCGGGAATCCCGCTCATCTTCTAAGGGTGACCTTTTCTGTTGCTGAGCGAGAGATATTTCTTAAAATGCCAGATGTTGTCAAGAGAAGTTGTGTGGTTGCAAAGGTTCTATCAAGGAGAACAGCAAAAGTTCCATTCTCAATGATTTATGGAGGTGAGTACGGTACAGCAAAGATTTTAACAAAAAATACCTTCTCCAGTTATGTTCTCAAGACAGCTTTGTTTCATGAGCTTGAGGCACTCCATTTGAACGACAGCAACAACTCTACAAACAAGTTGACTTTAAAAACACTTGTATGTGGGACATTTACGAGACTCTCTCAAGCTGCAGGGGAACGCTTTTTACCTAGTTTCTTCGTACCAAGGCACAACCTATTCCACACGTACAAGGAAGACAGTTGCACCGAAAAAATCAGGTACTTGATAGTACAGCTGTTGAACATAAGTCTGAAAGAGGGTGGTAGAAAATTGGCTGTCCAGAGCAAAAGTTTCCCAGAGAAAAGGAACACTGATATCATGGCCAAGAGGCACAGGAAATGTTCAACCATCCTGGCAAAGCTTGGTACTGACTGGATAAACTGAACTTACGCTGTAATCAACGTATTTCAGAAAATGGTTTTCGGAGCCAAAGAAGGATTCTTGCGGATTTTCTAAGTATTATGACTTTCTATACGTCGAGATTTTCTGGCACCAGAATGACAATGTGATCTCTCGAAGTGTTTTTGGTTGTCGATCATGTGTTGATCTCGAGAGCGATTTGGGCAACTAACACCTTCAGTAGCTTCAAAAAAACAATGACTAAAGCTACAAAGCAAAGGATTGTACTAAAAATTTTGAGGGGCGTACCTGTGCTTAAATTTCTCCAGAGTTTTGCTTTAGATTTCCATATATTTGTCTGTAATTTTTCCCGGGACTTACATGTAAAGACAAATGCATACAAAATTTGAAAAAGTGGTTCTAGGTCTTCTAGGGCATGTAACGCCCAAAATTTTTTTCAGAAGAATTCTTAGGAGTGAAGCTTAAGTTTACAATTCATATTTTTTTTCAGAACAGCCGTTTTACAGAAATTATTCGACATTAGATTCTTATACAAACACTGTATTTTCGCACGCGGTTGCCTTGTCTGTTAATGAAAAACCTGTCAAGAAAATACCACAGGTAAATATAACCCAGGCACACTATTTGTGTCACGTACGGGTTTCATACAACATGAGAACATATGGTGCGAAGTTTAGGTCTGGAAATGTGTAGCCTGAGTATCAGGCCTTCCTAAGGCTCTCCCTTTTTCTCTTCCATCTTTCCCCTTTTCCCCTGAAACGCCTGATACTCAGGCTAGGAAATGTGCTTGGAAATGGCAATAAGAATCGATGAAACTTACCATGTGGCGAGTTATAGTTGTCCTTAATATGTACACGAAGTTTCGGGAAAAATAGTGATATACTCATGTTATATGAAACCCGTACGTGACACAAGTAGTGCTCCTGGGTTACCGAGGAAAATACTTGCCCTTTTCTGCCTTTTGTTGATGAACGTGCCTGAAGCTGTTGATACTACGTGATGCCGAGCCGGGATGATCGAAAGGCCTCTGTTCTAAGTTGACATGATTTTGGCAATAATTCAAAAAGATAAAAGCTGTTACGAGGATGTCTTATTGGGTTATTGCACAGTGCAGGTTACATGTACGAGATTGTTGAAAATGTTTTTTATCGCTGCTCTTCTTTCTTGTTGGTAAAATGATAAAAGACCATCTGCACTACGTTTCAAAAAGAAATATATCTTTCATAATTGTATCTATTGTAGCTAAATAGGAATATGAACGAAAATTGCATAGGTCAGCGTATGGACGTGTAACCCGATTCACACCCCCTCCTCACGTTACTAAGGTAATATCACCTCACTATGCGGAAGCTAAGGACACATGAGGAAGAAAAAAAGTTAGCCATCCACCACTTAGTTGTTAGTTCTTCGACTCCTAATTATTTACTTCACGGAGCTTGATTAGCAATGGGTGATACACCTTCAAAAGAGGTAGGTATTGCATCAACAACGGTAGAGTGAAGATAATCAACGAGCGAAACGAGGCTTATTGTGCTTTCTTGAAACGCAAAAGTCTCGAAAAGTGCATGGGCGTAAGTCGACGATAACAAGCACGTTAAAGCTTGTACGTTATTTGCAACTAAAAATTCCTTAATCACCAATGTAGCCTGCGTAGCAAGCGTTTCCGCGCGAGTTCGTGGAGAATAGTTGGGACGAGAGCAGAAAAAAGAAATGACGGGGAAGCGGGAGGGGAAAGAAGGAAAAAAAATCATTCTAAATCAAAAGAATGTTATTATATTTCTGGCGGAGATAGTAGTGCTTTGAAGAGAACTGATGATACATATACTAAAAGCATCGTCATGAAAGACCATGAAATCCTTGGACCGGGTCTTTCGAAAGATAGATCGCAGAATCTTGAAGTGGCGCCTTGTGAATTTTCATCAACAATATTCGAAAGTCGTCGGAAGTCTTCGACTATATGTTTGAAAGTCCTCATTTCTTTTCAAAAATTCGAATACTACGCGATACGAAAGTCCTTCACAGCTATATTATGTCGTTCCTGGTACCCGAATAAAATTTAAAAAACGTTATGTGTCTATTTAGGAGGATGAAAGAAAGAGGAGGGAAGAAGAACGAGAAAGAAGGAGGAGGGAAGAAGAGGAAGAAAGTAGGAGGAGGGAAGAAGAAAGAGAAAGAAGGAGGAGGGAAGAAGAAGAAGAAGAAAGAAGGAAGAGGGAAGAAGAAGAGGATAGAAGAAGGAGGGAACGAGAAGAAGAAAAAGAAAGAAACCGTGGAATGGAAGGAGGGGGTGACTGGGGACTTGGTGATTGCGGTGGTGATTGTGGCGGCTTTTGAAATCCTCAACTAAAAAGATTTCAGACTAAAAAAGAGCTAGCGCGGAACTTAAGCACATCACTGATATCGTTGTAGTCTTCACGGCAAATTTGGCTTATCATGAGTTAATTAAACTGGTCGATTTAATTAATTCCTTCCACTTGTAGCACAACAGAATACAAGTGTTTCTTTGACAATTATAATTAGCGCAAGCAAGAAAACGTGGCGCAAAATGAAGTTTACTGAAGCTTTGTAAGAGGTATAAGAGAAGACACAGAATTAAACTAAATACGCTTAGCGAATGCCGACGATTTTTACTATTTTTGCACAAAATTCTTTTTTTCGACAGTGACAAAAGAGATGGAGGCATTTTTGTTTATTATCGAATTACACCTCTCCTAGCTGACACGCTGGAACAAATTTGAAAGTGAGCTGGATAATAGTACGACACTTCAGTAACAGCAGCAGTACTGGTGGCCCAACTCTGTATTATATGGGATCTGTTCAGAATATCCTTCTCCGCAAAATTGAGTTTTCTTAAATTTTGAAAATCATTTTCCTCGTGGCTAAAATTTGGATAGCACGGTCCCAATCCTCCCCCTCCCCTTATTCCGCCTTAAGTCATGATGAGTATTTGCCTAGATGAGTATCATTTAACTTTAGAGACTCTAGAGAATATGGAAAACTTCACGTTAATTCATAGCGGAGCTCGATGAGCGTGCAAAGCGCGCGAGCGGAACCCCATACCTAAGAAAATTTGGTAATCTATCCAGTCGAGAAATTCTGGTAATCGCTTGACCGTACGCCCGTCGGTCCGTCCGCACCACATACCAGTGTATAATAACTCAATTAACAGGTATGACTCCACAGGCAACTCGACGTGTTTTTGGCGGGAAATCGCATGGCCACCACCACTTTTAGAGAGAAAAACAACACCAAAGTCGAGTCTTTTTCGACGTTATCATTTGATGTCTACACTCACGTGGATTACAGAGAAAGAGCTAGAGCGAGTGATTAAAAACAAAGGAGACGAATTTCGTTGGAAGAAAAGCATGAAAATTTCATAGCGGCGGTGAGAAAATGAGAAATACTAGCGGCCAGCAAGGTGAAAATGAGCGGGAGTGCAAAAAGTAAATCGAATAGGAAAACACGAGCAACAAAATTTTTGGTGAGCACATACGACAATTCCCCCATAAAAAATAATGTGTAACTAGGAAGCTTCACGTTTTAGTCTTGCATTGAAGTCGTGCAAAACAACGGTAAACAAATGTACAAAAAAGTGTGCTGCACGTGCAAATTTGTTTTTTGCTAATGAAGCACTGATTTGATATTACTTTTAAAACTAGGAGACTACAATCTTGTACAGAATAAAATTGAACAGCCTTGAAATCAAGGATAAACTTTCCGTCTATGTTGTCCAAAATTGTGGCTTTAATTTCCTTTTCTCCCTTCCCTTCAGAAGTAGACGTGATTCTACTGGCTGAAAAGGACTCATCTATTCTTTCTTGGTTAGATTTTCACACCCTATCCGTGTTACCCTCCCTCTCATATTCCACCATCGACCAAAATGGATTTCGAGCGAGATCTGGGACTCTTTTTCCAGGCGTGGCTACTAAGCTTCTTCCCCACGGCACGCTTCGCAGTAAACGTGAAAGGTTGAATTATGTCGTCTCGCAAAAGAAAGGTTGTGGCGGACGAGGACGAAGATCCAACCAAGATCGATTTCGAAACATCAGAAGAGGTTGACGTAGTGCCAACTTTCGACCAGTTAAAGCTTCGAGAAGAGTTGCTTCGCGGCGTATACGCTTACGGTATGTCAGAGTGCAAAGAAGAGTCACAAATTGAGGTGACGCCACAGTGTGGCGTGTATTTGATCGTTTGTTCTGCAGGCATTTAGTAACTTTTTTGTTTTCTAGGATTCGAGAAACCTTCTGCTATTCAACAGCGTGCTATTAAACCTATCATAAAAGGAAGGGACGTTATTGCACAGTGAGTATCTGCGAGAAATTATCTTCGGCCAAAATGGAGAGAGCCAGAAGCTTTAATTTTCTTTTTGTTGGTGTTACTTGAAAATGTATGTAGTCGGTGTTGTATGCTTTAAAATATTAATAGATTAAAGGAAATAAATTAACTGCAAGCTATTGAATTTCATTGTGAATTTCAGAGCTCAGTCTGGTACAGGAAAAACAGCTACTCTCTCCATATGTGTGCTTCAGTCTATTGACATACAGGTTTGTACGATTAGCACCATTATATTTCGCATGCTGACAGTGTAGAGCCACCATTATAGCATGTGGCTAGGAATTCAATTGTGATTGTTTCGCCTGCAAGTTGATTCGCCCTATGTGTGGTTCCAGAAAATATCCATACCACCCCTATGGAAGCGATTTGCCGTATGACCCCCCCCCTCCCCTCGGGATTTTCCAAAATTTGCCCCCAAAATTCCCCCCCTCCCCGCCAGAATTTCCAAAATTTTCGCACATCCCCCTGGAAATATTGCTATCTCTAACTGAAGTGAACAAAGAAGTAGTTTTGTTCACTAGGATGCCAAATTTTGTGAGTTTCATGTATTTTCTGTTGAATTGTATAACAGATAAGCAAATTCCTTATGCAAACTCCTTATGCGCTCAAGTCACAGACAAATTTTGTGAGTTTCATGTATTTTCTGTTGAATTCTACAACAGATGCGAATTCCTTTTGCGCTCAAGTCATGAAGAAATTGTTGAAAAAGTTCTTGGCCACATGCAAATGAAATGCAAGGTCGCGTAGGAAACATAACTGTACTTTTCTTGCACTGCATCAACAAGAAGGCAACACTTGAAGAAGTATAATTAAAGAGATCAGGACCTTGTCGTGCGATAAGACATTGTGAGTATCGAATTTCGTTCTACCAAATTTGCATATTTGACTTTGCGGTAAAATTGCGCATCGCGGATTTCATTGATAAGAAAATTGTCATGCAAAGTTTAACGTGCTGGAAAAGACTTGTGTAACTTCTTTGTGATTGAGAAACAGTCAAGTGAAGAAGAAATGCAACCAATTAAAAAAAAATTTTTTTGTGTGTTGTGTTCTCGACATGCAAGGAAAATGAAGTTTCGTTCTGCTGGCTCGTAAACTACAAAGGTGTAAAAGTTAAAAAATATTATTTTCGGGAAACTTGCTGAAAGCGAAGATGGCTACAAAGGGGCAGAGATTCGTAACTATTCATATAATGATGCGTTTGTAAACAAACTTCATAACGTATGTGACTTGGAGAATAACAGATTGTTTGACACAAGTGGCTAGCTAAGAAATGGTTTTGGGATGGAAACTCGGTTAAAATTTATCTTTAGTTGCTCGAACGGTCGACAAATTCTTTTTCGAACGGATAGCTCGAGCCGTTCGAACGGATAACAATTTTTGCAAATGGATATCCCAAGGCGTTTGAACGGATGATAATTTTTTTCAAATGGATGACAATTTTTCCCAAACATATAGCCCAAGCCGTTTAAACAGATGACAATTTTTTTTGAACGGATACCCCAAGCCGTTCAAACAGATACCAAATCTGTTCGAAAACGGCAAACCGTAAGGAACGTTTTTGCGTGAGAGGTCACGCTAAGGAACTGACAAAATATGTTCGCTATGTCCATTAATCCTTAGGTTTAGGAGCTCTTTAACTTTTGTTGTGTTTTATATCTTTGCAAATAAATTTTTGTGCTGAATTTTTGTGTTTTTTCTTTGTTACTCTCTTACGTGTCACGAGAACCCTCTGGAAATATTTCCCTGTGGTGACTCCCCTGTCCCCACTGGAAATTAGGCAAATTGACTCCCCCCCTCCCCCCTGGAAAATCCGATCCCTTCCGGGGGGGGTGGTATGGATATTTTCTGAAACCAAACAATGTCGTTTTGTTTAGTGACATATGCACTGAACACTACCGTGAACATAGTTAGCAAAGATTTTAATATTTTAGTTCAGCTTGGATTTTATGGCCATGAATGAAAAGGTTCAGTGATCTAAAAAATCTAGGTATTTATATTTGAGAAAGAATAGGTAAAACTCAAGTCGACATAATTTGAGATATTCATTGGAAAAATCACATGTGCAGTCACTGTTTTTTATGCTTATTCCTTGTCTATAAGGCGCATCAACTTTCGGGCGCATCAACTTTCTTGCAAAGTGACCTGATACCGTGGCTAGGACTCAAATTTAAACTTAGTGGTATTACAACTCTCTCATGGAAGAGGTAGCATGTAAAAGCTAGCCAGGGCAGAGATGCCAACCTCTGCAAATCTAAAATCTGAAGACTCTCTTTTGCATCCCCCCCCCGCCTTCCCGATAACCACAATTTGATCCAGTCCCTAATTTATCACAGGGGAATGGCTTAGGACATTATATGCAGGGGTTACATTAAGGTTTTGAACAGGAGGGCACCTGGGTTTGACAACCAGGCAAAGAAATGGAAAGGGCCTTGCTCTCCTAGGGAGGACCGGGACATGCTTCCCCAGAAAATTTTGAAATTCTACAGTTAATTGCAAAAGATGTGTTTTCCTGCATTGTGAAGCTGCAGATACTGTCTTTCAACTACCAAAAAAAGATAACTTTTCTAGACAATTTAATCATGATGTGATACCAATATCCACCACACAAATTAGTTCATAATCTTATTGACACATTTTAGATGGTCTTTTATGGAGTACAGTTCTTTTTGCAATGCATTCTGGGGCAATTCTTGTTTTTAGCACATAACAAACGAGGGGATTTCATGCTACTTGTGATAAAGTGGAAATTTGATGGTAAAGTATGTTTTGCATTCAAGAAGACTCATCAAGAAAAGGCTACGATTGTATAAGGGAACGCGTCCAAATATCGGCATCGGGTCACACCGATGCTGATCAATTAAGCACCGATTTTTTCCGATTCCGTTGAAGGTCGGACCCGATTTTATCGGCACTGAATGAAACGGAATCGGCAATGGGTCTCAAGTCTTTATCAGGCCAATTAACAAAGGTCATCAAAAATATCTGGCAGCTCAAATAACCTGTCACAAAAGCAAAAGCAAAAGCAAAAGCGTGAATGTTGTTTTTTATAACCTTATCTTTCTTATAAATGTGTCTTGTTTGAACCGAAATTTAACGTCACAGTTTCGAACATTTGTTTGTATTTCCTATGACAGAGTATGACCAGAAAATATTAAATTTGTGTATCAAAATGGGCACGAGAAGAAACTGCAGGTCATTCAACAACGCTGAAGAGCATCTTTTGAGTGAAAGACGGCGCAATGTACATTGCAAGTGTACGATCTCAAAATGATAATTTT
Organism: Porites evermanni; assembly: GCA_942486025.1. Taxonomy (NCBI): domain Eukaryota; kingdom Metazoa; phylum Cnidaria; class Anthozoa; order Scleractinia; family Poritidae; genus Porites; species Porites evermanni. The sequence goes on along the minus strand of CALNXI010003441.1, from coordinate 30,609 downwards.
AAAATAGCTTGAGCCTGTGCTAACCGGAACCCAAAACGCATGATTATAGGAATCTTTGGAGGAATAAACAGTTTAGGACTGTAAACGAAAAAAATAGAAGTCAGAACATCCACGACCAAAATGCAAATGTTGTTACCATGTTGTGTACTTTAACTGCTAAATTGCCACAGGAGAGAAGAGGACATCGTCTGAGAATCAGGCTGCAACTTGTTTATTGGTTGCATATGAACTCAAAAAAGTGACTGATGGAGGCGTTCAACTGGTTTTCTCTTTCTCGATTCTCTTTCCGCTATTAAATTGAGTCGAACTTACCGGATGTATGCACAGTTTGCTTTAGTTGAACACTCCGGTAAAAAAGGTTCTGATTTTTGTCAAAAAGTCAGCCACCTAGAGTCAAGTGCAAATTTTTCTAAGTGCTGAGAGTGGAAAGCAATTTCACGTGGCACCATGTTCAAGCTCACAGAACATACAGCAAAGTCGCTAAGCCATTCTCTCTTTGGTAGCTCCTGTATGAAACTTCGTTCCGTGTCCTCCGTGACTCGCGAGTGTGGGAATCTTTCAGTTCTTGTTGCTAATTCCCTGGAGACAATCTACGGCCGCAATCTAATTGGTCAGTTTTTTTTTTCTCAGATCGCATTACACCTTGCGTTTAGGATCGTTGAATGAAAGACGCAAATTTTCGTAAAAGTTTATTCCGTGGTTTTATATTATCCATGGTTTTGCTCTCGCTCCGCTCGCTAGGAAACCCGTTGAAGTCTACTTGTAACAAGTCTATGAATCCAGTTGTGTTTCGGAAAAGTGAGTTCCGGTTGTGTTTTTGGATTGCATTGTTAGAAAGTATCGAGTAAAGAACACACTACTCAGCAAGGTGTTTTGTTTGCTATATATCAACGAAGAACAGTGGTGTTTTGCTTCGTAATATTTAACTCCTTTTAATTTTCATAGAATAAAATTTATTCTATGAAAATAAACACCATGCTGCTCCATAACATTTAATGTTATGGAGCAGCATGGTGTTTGTGATCGACTGAAGGAAATACGTCTGCAAAACGCCGAAAATCATGTGTATAGGGAAGCATCAAATCAACAAACTCGAAACACAACATGCAGGAACATACAATAAAATTATTGCTATTTGTTATGGAGTAGGAAAAAGGTACAGTCGATTGAAATTATTTTGGAGTGAAACGACTCTTTCATTATTTGGTTCGTGACACACTTCATTTTACATATATTAGATAAAATAATATGACGATGACACATATGAACATCGGAATGTCAACCGGCTCCGATTGAATCGGCAAAGTTTTTATCGTAATCGGAAATGGCAACTGGTGCCTATAGATCGGTACCGATTCCGTTCAATCGGAAAATTAATGGGGTCCGTTTCCCATGATCGGGTTCCCTACCGATATTTGGACGCGTTCCCTAACTTACTTAAAACTTTTCTTTGATTGTTCCTTGTAATAAAAAAAAAGTTCTTTCAGAAGTTAAGCAGCCAGGGAAAGTCACATTCACAGCTGGTCAATTTTTCTGGTCCCCTGCCCTTAATGAAACCCCTGTATATGAAGTCTTACATGAGGTACAAACCATCACAATTTGCCTTTTTGATTGTAATGGTGAAATGATCTTTCTCAGTGATGAAATATGTGTAAGTATGCCCCAGAAACCAAATTATGAATCAAAGAAAATTCAAATTTTGGGAGGAGATGGGATTAATTCCAAATTAAAGCTCAGAAAAGCTCAATACTCAATTTTATCTTGGAGATTTTGTGTCCCGTACGGCAGAGCGGGAGATTGATGTCATATCCAGGAGAATTGGCATGTATGCCAGGGGGGATACTCGCATATCATCAAACTCAAAGAAAAGTAGCCAAAATGCCCTAGATTCCTCCAGGCTTCTGTCAAAAAGCTTAGAATGCTGTACTCCTTAGGACCATAAGTTATTGAAGGTGAAGACTATAAAATTGTCTAAACTGTTTCCCCCAAACAATGGAGGAGTTAAACTGTAAAGTGAGAGGGATAATCAAATGGGGGTAAACAATCTAAACCCAAGAAAAATCCCTGGACCAAAAATTAACCCCCCAAAATTCTCATGCCAAAATTCTATAAAGAATAAAAAGTAATGATATAACATGCAGGAGACTGAATTTTTTTGGTTGTTCATTTGTCATACCATGCGTATCTAGTAGTCTAAAACTAGCAGCTGGCATACGCACATTGATTGCAATGGGAGGCAAGGTCATTGTCAAATAAGACAATAGTGGTTGAGATAGTCCAATACCTAGTTTCTTTTTTCATTCAAAGTCTCCAAACATTGTAGGGAAAACTTGTACATGCATTTTGAATAAGAATCTTTAGTTAAGGACCATGTGAAGGTCGGGAAAAAGTAATAGCAATAATGAAGTAATGTTTTTTATATACTTTTTTTATCAAATCACTGTCAGACAAGAGAAACCCAAGCTTTGATCTTATCCCCAACACGTGAACTTGCTCAGCAAATCCAGAAGGTATGAAAAACCTCATTAATTTATTCTTTTCCTTATTCATTTGTGTTGTATTGTTTACTGAACTTTATGTCATATCCTGAGAACTTGAGGTTTTTCACTGAAGTGCGAAGTTTCACCACTGTAATGCTAGAGAGTTAAAGTAACCATTATGGTGACATTAATGAGATTGTAATTAAAAATGATAATTGGTTTTATGAGCAAAACAACAGCTCTTCAATTTCATTACACAGTCACTTTTTGGTACATATCTTTGATGTCTGCTGCATGAATATGACTTGAAACTTCATTATGTGACTTTTTGTGGATGACATGGACACACAAAGTTATTTGATGATTTAATGTGCCCTGGCAGATGATAGGAAATTTGACCGAAATGTTTGTGAATCAGTGAATTACCTGGAGTAGACAAGAAGGTCATTTTCCTATAGTTACTGGCTAAAGCACTGTTTGGTTGTGTAACTCTACAGGTATGATGAATTGCATTTATTTTTAACCATCTTTCGGGACAGAACTATGGTGTTGAAATGCATGATCTGACTTGAGAGTACACAGTTGAATGAAGGATGTAAATCATTAACAAGAGCATAATGTTCAATACTGCTACAGTCAAACCCTGTTAATACAGACACAGGGGCCATAGTTAATTAACGGGGTGTCCGTATTAGTCAAAAATACACCTTTTAGTTAATCAAAATACTACAGAAATAAAACAGGACACAAGCATCTTCAAACTCAAAATCTCTAAACTTCACCAAGCTGTTATTCCACAGACTATGTACATGAAAACACTCAAAAGTCTTGACAAAGTCACTCATTATACATTACATCATCAAAAACTCTCTCTGCATATATGCCTCGATTGATGTCAAAATAGTCTAAAATTGTCGTCCACAATTCATCCTACATGTATCTGGTGTACTATATCGCTGGGAATATCGACATTATGTCAACTGAAGGTTTTTTTCAACCTTCAAAAAAGAAAGGCTTATTACAGCACACAGTGGACAATAAGGTGTCTGTGTTAGCAAGGTTGACTTTTTATGAGAATCTGTTTATTGGGCAAGAAAGTAGTTTCTGTTGTCTACAATAATGGGTGTCCCTATTAAGTGGGTTGAATTTTGAAAAAAATGTAAGGGCTTTCCCCGGGGACAGAGAAAACTGTCTGTAATAATGAGGGGTCTGTATTAAGTGGGTGGCCGTAAAGTGGGGTTCGACTTTACCTCATAGCTTCTGCACCTGTATCTATCTGTTAGAGGTCAAAATTAACTTCAGGTAAAAATTTTTTAACCTAGGTTGATTCTCAGTTTCCTTTGTCTCCTAGCCCTGATTCATGAAAAATGATAGGGCTAGGAAACAAAAGAAATAGAGACTCAACTTAGGTTAAAAAATTTTAACATCAATTTAATTCTGACCTGTAACATATCCATGGGTATAATATTATAGGCTACACCCTGTAACTAAAGATCTGAATTTGTGTAGGTAATTCTTGCCCTTGGTGATTACATGAGTGTCCAATGTCATGCGTGTATTGGAGGAACAAATGTTGGAGAGGACATCAGAAAACTCGATTATGGACAACATGTTGTGTCTGGAACTCCTGGCAGAGTTTTTGGTAAGATTTCTACTCTTTGCTCCCCTGCTAGCAGTGATTTCTCCAGGCCGGTTGCTATGCTATATGAAGGGAGAGAAACCACTGTTTGCGACCATTTGCTTCTTTGATCAACAAGCTGCCGTCCCACGCCATGGAAGAATATGTTAACAATCTTGTGTGATCATTTGTGCTCTGTCCAGGGCTCAAAGTTAGTGACTAACTGGTCGCATATGCAACTGGATTTTTGGTTGTGCGCCTAAAAATTCATGTATAATCGCACCTGTGCGCCGTAAAACCCAAAGCACAGTGCGACTGACTTACTTCCGACTATACTTACAAACTCGAACTAGCTGTTTTGTAATAAACACCGCTGACACATGCAAATATATTGTACGAATGAAACACGTACTTTTTGCGCAATGGACGATCATGTCGAACCTTCAGTTTTAACGTCAATCAAAACATAAACAGTCCGGAATAAGGGCCTTTTTTTCCAGGTAAGAAAGTTTTTTAAGTCGTATTCCAGTTACGTGTAAGTCATTGCGCATTAAACAAATTCATTAAAGATTAATGTTCATTCTCGTTCGACACACTCATTGTTGTCAGTTTTGAATTGTTTTTCAAGTGTAAGTTTTCTTTAGTCACAACTGTACTGTCAAAGAGAGAAATTAGTATTAAAAATCACAATGGTATTACTGCGTAGCAAATTGGCTGTCTTTTATCGATCACAGGACTGAAGTAAAAGTAACAAACTGAAGATGACAAATAAACGTGGCACTGTTAAGCTTTTTACTTTTTCTTTTGAAATAGATGCTCCCAACATTATAAGCTGTGCTCCTAAAATTTTCAGCTGTGNATTAATGTTCATTCTCGTTCGACACACTCATTGTTGTCAGTTTTGAATTGTTTTTCAAGTGTAAGTTTTCTTTAGTCACAACTGTACTGTCAAAGAGAGAAATTAGTATTAAAAATCACAATGGTATTACTGCGTAGCAAATTGGCTGTCTTTTATCGATCACAGGACTGAAGTAAAAGTAACAAACTGAAGATGACAAATAAACGTGGCACTGTTAAGCTTTTTACTTTTTCTTTTGAAATAGATGCTCCCAACATTATAAGCTGTGCTCCTAAAATTTTCAGCTGTGCGCCTAAAATTTCGGCAGTGCACCTAAAAATTTACATCTGGTAGCACAAGTGCTCCCAAACTCAAATTTAAACTTTGAGCCCTGCTGTCCACTAATTTTTAAGAAGAATAAACATTAAGAAGGGAAGTTTGGTTTTAAGGATTAACCTTTGTCTATTTGCTTCGTACAGATATGATCAGAAGACGGAACTTGAGAACTCGGTCAATCAAATTACTGGTGTTAGACGAAGCAGATGAGATGTTAAATAAAGGTAAAAATTTCAATTTGTGAAGCAGGTACAAATCTGATCCTTGCTAATCTGTTAAATTGTACTTTTATTTTGTCATTTCAGGTTTTAAGGAGCAGATTTATGATGTTTACAGATATCTTCCTCCAGCAACACAGGCAAGTTTTTTTTCTGAAAAAAAGCAAGATAAACTTTCCTTGTGCCAGTGCTATTGCTCAGATTTTCTTATTTTGTAATAGTTCTTAACCCTTTATTTTATTGAGTTCAATAATATTTTGATTATGTACATGTAGGTTGTTCTTTTAAGTGCGACCCTTCCACATGATATCTTGGAAATGACACAGAAGTTCATGACAGATCCCATCAGGATTCTTGTGAAACGGTACTAGTCAAGTTTTTTTTTCTCTCACCTCTTTTCACAGGGCACCTGTGTAAAATAGACTCTATTGTACTGAGGCAAAATTAATATTATTTTAGTCATAACTTTGTTACTCATGTAATGTGAAACTGTGATAGGTTTGAACCCAGGAGTCATTTCATAAGTAGGTTGAGTAATGTGATTGACCACGGTAAATGCCCTTGAATTCAAAGCAAAGTTTCAACTCTCCATATCTTCACTTACACAACAAGGCAACTTCATGTTATAATGTTGTATTTGTTTTTGTTAGTGATGAATTGACGCTGGAAGGTATCAAGCAGTTTTTTGTGGCTGTTGAGCGAGAAGAATGGAAATTTGACACCCTTTGTGATTTATATGACACCCTGACAATTACACAGGCTGTGATATTCTGCAATACCAAGAGAAAGGTTGGTTACTGTACATTAAAAAATATGTTAAATTGAACAAGACCAAACCATAGTGAAACTAACATTATTTAGAGAGGCGGCACTTGACATTTCCGAGAACTGTTTAAACTGTAGCTCTCTAATTGTTGGCATGTGGGAGATACTATCCAGATTGAATAACCATAGTAGTATCCGGAGAAAAACCTCTTGGAGCAGAGAAGAAAACCAGCCATAAATTCAACGTGCACATGTCCTCGTTAATTCTTGTTTTCGAACCCTGGTGACACTGGTAGGAGTCGAGTGAACTCATCACTGCGCCATCCCTGCTTTATAAGCAGCACTAGTGGACGGAAGAGTAATAAGAAACACCTATTCCTGTGGCATAAAAGTGGGAAACTTAAGAGTATTAGTGATGAGAGAAGATGTATGTGTTAAAGCATACCAAGATGATGAGGAGGTAGTGAATAGGGATTTTTTTCTTTGTTTAAAACATTGACATTGTGTCACAGCAAAAGCCTTCCGGTGATATTATATTACAGGCACAAATCTCTACAGATAATGGTTTTTACTTTTTTTAGGTTGACTGGCTTACAGAGAAGATGAGAGAAGCAAATTTCACAGTGTCCTCTATGCATGGTGACATGCCGCAGAAAGAAAGAGATGCTATTATGAAAGAGTTCCGATCTGGACAGAGGTAAGCTTTTTGGTACCTATTAGTCTGGTTTTGCTTGCCTTGGTGCACAGTAAACACTATAATAGTAATTATTATCTAGTTACCGTTATGCAAGTGGGGTGACCAGTGATCATTTAAACTGCTCTTTTTTCTCTGCAGTCGGGTGCTGATATCAACAGATGTGTGGGCCAGAGGTATCGACGTTCAACAGGTTTCTCTGGTTATCAACTACGACTTGCCTAACAACCGTGAGTTGTACATTCACAGGTGTGTTTAAACTTAATTAAGGCAGATGATGCTGTGGTTTTTGGCTCCAGATATGTAGATGAAAGTATGTTTTACAGACATAGATGACCCAATTTGGTGTCTGTTTGGCTGTGCAAACAAAGTAAAAATTAAGGTTTCTACTGCCTTCATGAAATAATACTAATTCTAAAAAATACTATAATTAATGTAAGAAGAGATGGAGATAACATTACAATTACTAACGACTACTTGTTAAGAGAAAATAGATTCCCTCATTTCTCCCAAGGGAATATATTTTCTCCCAATGTGGGTCATTATAATTGGTGATGCCCTCTCAAATTCAGCTTTGCACATTCTTGTGTTATACTCAAAGTTTTGTACACAATCATGTCATGTGTTGCAGAAAGATGTTATAAAATATATATAAAAAAATCAATTTAAGCAAAAAGACTTTGATACATCATGATTTTACATTTTTTTCAAATTCAACTGTCGGAGAAAGAAGCAAAATAGTTGAGTTGTAACTGCAAAACATTTTTCCAAATATTGTTTTTTTGATTATTATGTGCTCAGCAAAAGATGGTGATATCACAACAGTTTAAGAATCCTCACACAAACACACCTTGATATCTCAGCCAGTCAGAGTGTGTGGAGTTATTTTATAAAAAGCTGCATCCCACAAACTCCCTTAACCTTGTTGTACAAGTCAGTAGAATAGAACTTGTCATCTTTAATCCAGTTTTGGTTGACCAATATCTGAAATGTCTATTTTAGGATTGGCCGATCTGGTCGATTTGGTCGCAAAGGTGTTGCCATCAACTTTGTAAAGTCAGACGACATCAGAATCTTGCGTGATATTGAACAGTATTACAGTACACAGATTGATGAAATGCCAATGAATGGTACGTGTGTTCTTTCTAGTGCCGCCAAAAAAGATTTGACATCAGGAGAGCTCTGCATTTTTACGTTTTCCATTCAATCTAGCAATTTTATATGTACACAGCTACCTTGGTTAGTTATCCGTGCTTTCTATTAAAGGGTTTTCAAAACTCTCCAACCTTAGGGTCCTTATAGAGCAATTTTTGTATGATCTTGAAATGAAAGCGTGAACAAGACAGAAACAACAAATGGAATAGAGCGATTTGATTGGCTTGTCGAACAGATACAAACGAGCGTGGCTTTTGGTTGGTTAAGCAAAGGCTCGGCTGAAAAAACTTCATGCCTGAAGAACTTTGTAGAAATAAATCGATACTTCGCTTTGACATTGAACTGCAACATGATTGGCCAATCGAACAATGGCTTCTCCATATTAGGGTTTTCTTTGGCAGAAAAACGAAGAGTCCATTCAAGGTCATATGAAAATTGTTCTAATGTCAGAGTTTGAGAGTGAAGATGAGTTTTAAAGTACATATAAGCTCCTATCTATACCCAGACTAAAACCCACACCATCAATCTTCGGCTTTGAAGGGTAGGCATTGCTGGTAAATAACTCATAGTCTGTTTTGAAAAATCACAATATTGCCATTAGTAAGTGTTACTTGAACCCACAAACAAGATAAGTAACCCTAGTGATTTGTTATTGTGCTCTTTTTCAGTTGGTGATCTCATTTAAACTTCACTAACTGGCTGATGGACACCACATATGGAACTTACAATGGCAGTAAACTCATATTTATTGTTATCAGCATCTGAAGTTGAGAATACTTGAACACCCTATGCATTAATTTTTTTGAACATGTAGATCTCTGTGTAGATGCCATAGATCCCAGATTTGCCGTTGTAGATGACTGTAGGAGAGTGAATGTATTTTATTGTTTAACTGGTTTTACAGTGACCTTATAAAGCCTGATGGAGCTGTATTGTTTTATATCTCCAGAAAGCACAACTAAGTTACAGAACAGTCCTGTAAACACCACTTTTAATGCATGTTTTTTCTTAACTCTACAACAGTTTTTTTTTGTATGACACATTGTATCTAGTACATGTAATAATCGTTCACTTCTTAACCAAAGTCATCACTGCTAACGCTGTGTTGCTTCTTTGAAGAATAAAGTTGTTTAAGAAACAAATCTGTTGTTAGCTCTTTTGTAAAATAAAACTCTTTTTGTGGTATTGTGCAGAGAAGACCCTTGATTCTTACAAAGAGTTTGACCAAATGGCAGTGAATTCTTGGAGGGTATATTCTATATTTTCCGAAAAATATATACAACATTGTTTCTTTTTATGTTTTTTACAAGATTATTCTCTTTCAACAAACAGAAGATGACTGAAGTGTGAAATGCATAGCACAATATATTTGGGTTTGTCTTTTTACACTTAAGTCGATGCATAAGCAAGGAGATGTGAAATAAATAAATTCAAGTGAAGAAACTAATCATCCTCATCATCATCATCCTCTTCTTCCTCCATCTCTGCTGCTTCTAATGCTTCTTGCTGAGCTGCCTTCAGAGCTTTCTCCTCCTCCACTGATGGGTCTTCAGCTTCTGTGATCTCTGGTCCACTGGGGAATTCTTCTTGTGGTGGGGGAGGCGGAGGAGGGCTGTAGTTCTCTGCACAAAATTTCTGTCCCCAGCCAACATAAATATTTTCAAATTTCCTGGAAAATAAGACCACATAAAAAGGAATTGTTGAGTGGAGCATTTAAGTCAAGTTGCAATAACACAGACAAGGAGCAAGCAATGTGAACTCCTTTGGAGCACATGGTGTAGAGCTGCCTGGTTAGCTTTGTGTTATCAGCAATGGTCTGCTTATGTACTGTTCAATTTCACTTTACCTGTTACCTTCTGCCCCCCTAGCCTGCAAACGGCAGACGTTTCTCCTCGCTCATCGCCGCTGAGGGACGTTTCACGAGGAGGAACGTCTGCGACTCAGCGACAGAAATTCCATACTGATGACGCAAAATCTGTCCAGAATCCGGTCAGAAGCGCTAATTGGTCGATGGAGCAGTTTCATTGTTTTAGCCATTGTTTACGACTGACAGACAAAAGACAAAAGGCAGCAAAGGTCAAATGTAAACGCGATGAATCTCTAACAAAACAGCCAATATTTGTGGAATATAGTCTTCTCTCGAAGAAGCATTTGAGTTTTGCTTGAGCTCATTCGAAGATGAACACAACACTTTACCAAAATCGACCAGGAGAAACATAAAATTAAACAAATTTGCCTTTGGAACCCCATGACTATCGAATTTATTATGTAAACATTGATTTACGTCATCAGTATGGAATTTCTGTCTCTGAGTCGCAGACGTTCCTCCTCACAAAACGTCCCTCAGCGGCGATAAGCGAGGAGAAACGTCTGCCGTTCGCAGGCTACTGCCCCCCTGGAACAAATCCAGTTCTTCTTTTCTGGGGTGGGGAATTTTTTTTAAGCAGCCCTCTCCTGTGAGGAGGGAGCAGGGCAAATAAAAAGTAAATTCTTGTTGTTCTTTTGAAGTTTGTCATTTCTCAGTTAGAGTTTGTAACATGATGGCATCGGACCACAAAGAGGAGGGGAAATCTCAAGAATTTGTCTTACAGCAGACTGGTTAGAAAAGTATACCCTCTCAAAATTATAACCTGTGTTCAAAGGTATGATATGATGCATAGTCAAATACACCATTTATGTACTATTACTGTTTTGCCCACTGGTGGTAAGCTTCATTTTTCTTTTTGGAATAAATTATTGCATAGGATGGTAACAGGTAGAATTAAACCATGCAATAGTGTAGTGGTAGGGGGAGGAGGCAGGTTTGAAGCCTAGTCAAACCATCAATCTGGCACGATCATGCTGTTTGTAATCATTTAAGACCCTATCTCAGTCTGGATAATTGCATCATGAAGCTGTTGGCCTTGTATTTTGTATTCACACTGTTGTGTGAGAAAAGAAGTGGACAAAAACCCAATTGGTGTAGTATATCTGTCAGGGTTTGCCTTAAACCCGGAATCCGGTAAGCCCACACAGAATGCTGAATGACTCTGAAGAGCAGTAATGATGGTTAGGAAACTCAGTGAATCAGGTTCCATTTTGATCATTATAATGGGCAAACTGACCTGAAACTTGATTCACTCAGTTTCCTAACCCTAATCACTAAACTTTCCAGATTCCAGGTTTTAGGCAAACCCTGTCTTTCATGGGGGAGACTAGAGTGATGGTAAACCATTGTGGTTACCCTGGCAACATTTTGGTGAAAGATAAAATTCAATAAAATAAATTTAATGTTGTAAAACCAGTGAACACTAACCTCTCAACAGCAAATGCATGGGCCCCTGGCCATAAATTTGAGTGCATGACAGACAAGGAATACTGAGGTACTAAAGTGGAGGATTTCTGTGCTGTCCAGGGAGGCATGCCATCAACCTCTGATAAAATATGATAAAAGGCTTTGAGTATTCATTGTGTTAGAGGTTTTCTTAGAAACATTTAAGGGCTATCAGCCTAATATTTCCAGCTGTCCAATAGGGAATGTGCACAAGATAAGCACTTTGTTTTTTTGTTGCCACAGGTTTCAACCAAGCAATGAGTTTAGGTTTAAAACAAATGGCCTGGAATCAACACATTAATCTAAGCCATGACCAATCAAAAATGTGGTGACAGGAAAGATCAGGAAAGTCCTTCCTTGGCTTACAGGATGTATATATGGTGGCAAACACTGCACTATAAACTGGACTTTTATCATTTCAGTAAAGCATTGGCTATACCAGATAGTGGCTGATTTTTATAATGTTATTTCAAAGGTGGAGTTTAAAACTTCTCACCTGCATCTTCTGAGAGTGGTGTAAGCAGTGGGGGTCCCTGCTCTGGCTCGGGTTCATCAGGTTCTTCTCTTTCTTCATCTTCCTCTTCCTCCTCCAGCTCTTCTTCATCTTTCTTCTGCAGTGGGTTGAACCATGTGCAGCGTCCCTAGCAGAAATACAATTTATTAGGCCTCCACTCAAAAACAGTGTTCTCAACTGAAGCTTAGTAAGCAAATCTTATCGCCATAAAGGTAAACATTTCCTCAACGTTTGATAAGGGTGATCTAAGTATACGTGTGTCAAAGTTATGTGGCATGAAATTTTGGAGACTGAGGTATTCATACCAGTTCTACTTTGTCTCCAAAATTGTTTTCACATATTGGTGAAGATTCAATTTCCACTTTAATTTGTCAGCATGGGAGTCAAATCTCTAACATCGCATTTTGTTTTAAGGGAGAAGCATGGGCCACTACACCGTTTTTCTATCTTTTATTTAGTTTTTTCCTTTATTTTTCTATTTCTTTTGTTTTTTATATTGGAAACTTTTTTTTCAGGTACGCACATGCATACTGGCGCATAGGTAGTTACATCCCTGGAGTTCAAGATTTTCACACTAAAGTAAGGATATGGCTTCAGAAACTAATGATGACAAAAATATGACAACTGGTGGCATCTCCCCAAAGAGTGGCTTACTGGTACAACAACAAAGACATGCACATTTAGTACCCAATTTAATTTATAGGTGGGTTGTTAGAGAGAAGTATAGCACTTGCATCATGTAGCCATGACAATAATGCATACCTGTGGAAGGACATACTGCACATGATGGACCCAGTTTGCACATGATGGATCAGTCATCTCGTTCAGAGTCAGACCTTCAAACTCTGTGTTTACCACAAATGAATCACGAGCTGATCAAAGGAGGAGAAAAAAAAATGCCATTTTAGCAACTGTGTGTTTTGGATCATGCTCAGGGCTTTAAAAAGGTTCTAGCTGTCTGGTAATCTGTGACAAGTTAAGACTTTCTTGCAGGGCAAGTAACTTTTAATGCTTACATGTTACCCAATGGGCAAGCCAGGGTCTAGGCAAGTCATTGTCCAGCAAAATCATTAACCCTTTTTAAGCCGCAATATCCAAATACAAATTCTCCACGCTAGTGTCCACCATACACTGCCTTATAGAATTAGTTGAGAGAACCTGATAAAAGATTAAAGCATTTCTCCTTTCTTCACCATTTTGTTAATTCTCCTAACCTTTTCTCTTGATGATGTATTGATATTGATACAGTTAGGAGAAAATTGATGTTGGTCACTTTTGGGACTTAAAGGGTTAATTAAGATGGGCAAGCAGTGGCCAAGGGAAACGGAAATGTGAGAGCTGCTTCCAGAAAGGGCACTGGAATTCAAGTTTTCAAGCCCTGTGATGCTAAATTTAGGTAAAACTTGGAAGTAGAGTTCTTGCTTTCGTCATTCACATGCTTATCTCAATCTGCATTGGTTCAAGAAAATGTTAGGGCCTGGCTCACCAGGCTTAGTCAGGAATTAAAGCTACAGCAAAAGCGTAGACTAAAGCTCTGATGTCAGTACCTCCTCCTTCATCATCCTCTTCTTCTTCCTCTTCAAACACGTAGTATCCAAGTGGACTGATGTGTGTAGTGGCTGATATTCTGGCAATCTGTGCTCGCAAGTAGTTAGCTTCATTTCCAGGAAAAGGTGGATAACTGACAACCTGAAGAATGTTTGAAGAGGAAAAGAAACATGTAGCATTTTACAAACTACAGTACAAGTAGAGAAAGCTCAACTACACTGCAATGATTAGCAACACTCACAGGTGCTTGCAGATTCCCAGTGAAAAATTTTCTAATTTGTCTTGATATTACGATCTGTGCAGGTGTAACCGGGGGAAGTCTGACCCATGACCCTCCAGCTGTAACAGAATATAAAACTGGTATTAGATTATTTTTAACTTCTGGACCCTAGCTCAACAACATATTCCAAACCTGACACTTAATACTACAGTCAACTGTCTCGGTGATGGACACCTTTAGGACCTGGCACTCTGAGTGTTCATGTTAGAGAGATGTCTGTCTTATAGAGAGTCAAATAAAGGGGGTAAAGAAAGAGAGGGACCATTTCTATAGGTGTCGGTTTTACAGAGGTGTCCATCTCATAGAGGTGTACATAAAGAGAGAGTCAACTGTACTAATTTTATCTGTCTGATATAGTTTGTGATCAATCCCAAGTGTTTTCCATACAGACTGTACTATATTCAAACCAAGACCACTAATTAAAAGGAAAGATTAGGGCCTATTGTAATAAAATAACATTAACTATTCTGCTATTCTATGATGAGCTATTTGCAGAGTATGAAGGGAAGTTACCAGTCAGGTACGGCAATTTTTCACTGGCAAAAAGAGGTTAAGGCCTAAGGCACAAAAAAACAAATCTTACTCTGTATGGACATTGTGAATTTCCCACCCTCTTTCTCTTCATCCTTCTTTTCATCTCTTTCTCTTCTATTTCCTATCACCTCTCGTAATTACTACACACTTGACTCTTAGACTTCTGGGCCCGGTTGTTCATTAAGCTAGGTTACAGAAACCCAGGGTTAGTGTGGAATTTGAATTCAGATATGAAACCTTAAAAAGAAAATTCAGTTTAATTATTTTTGTCCACATGCAGTTTGGTAATTAGATGAACTGAGGGAATTATCCGCAAAGATGCTTTTGAAAAAAGGATAAAGAAATGCGGATTAAAATTTAACCCCGAGTTAGTGCTAATATAATCAGCCTTTGAACAACTGGGCCCTTAAGTGTCTACTCCCTTGTCCCTTCCTTGACACCCTTCACTCTCCAACCTTCCTTACTCTTAGCTTGGTTCCCAATCCTTTTCTCTTTCATTCCCTATGCCCTTATGTTTTGTTTACTCCTGCTTCCCATTCCATTTTCTCTTGGTCTCTAACCCTCTCTTTTCTGACTCCACAGCTCTAATCAAAAACACCTCATTATCTTTTTTTTGGCTTTTCAACAGCAACCGTTTCTCCTAAGGAAAGTTGTGCTGGCTTACATAATTTTCCTTTTTCATAACTTTTATTTGCATTCATTTATGTATTTTTGTTTATATTTTTTATTTATTTTATTTACTAATATTATTATAATAATTATTATTTATTTTTTTCCAGCTTGTTTTTCTACTCCATTTGATTTCTTTAGGTATACAAAATTTTTTCATAATTAACTAGTTAAATAACCAAGGGTTACAGAGTGCGGGCAATAACGATCGAAGGTCAAAACGCTTTTTCTCTAATGCTGTGATTTAGGTGGCAGATGGTCAAAACACGCATGATCAGATTCAAGGGATAGAAGGTCCAAACATGCATGATCAAATTGCGTTATGTGTATTCCATTCATTCTTAGCGGAAGTCCAAGCAAATGCAGTTTATGCAGTTTTCCTTCTTTCTTTTTTTTTCCGTTTTTTGTGTTGTTGTTTTCTATGAATATATAGCTAAATAACTGTTACTTAATAAAGTGCAATAAACAGCAAGAAAAGTATCGTGTTTCCAGAGAAAAGATAGTACACCGTATATTAAATATATGGATAAACAATCTGAATTTCTATCATTTCCTATAATTTACTGTGGGAAAACCAGAGTTGATAACCACTTGATCATTTTCTAAACAACGTTCCCACGAGTTCTTTGTATAGACTGATAGTAATTATTCTAGTACTTTTCAACATATAAATAGGACGTTCAATGTCATTTTCGATTATTTTAAGTCTCACTGCCTAACTAATGCCAGTATCAACAGAATGTGCCGCAGCATTACTATCTTTTAGATACCCTAGTCATTATCATAATTAATTACTGCTGTGCATGTGTTACCCTCTTGGTTTCCACCACTGCTGCTGACCCTTCACACCTGCCTTATCTTCTTACTACAACTCATTCCTGATCAAACAAAGAAATTTCAAGGAAACATGAAAACAAAAAATAATACTAACCCTCATTGGAAACAAAGTATGTTTTCTTGTTACAACCTGTTCTGTTGTCTTCATTGGGAATTAGTGCTGGTGGTTTATACTCTGGCTGAGGGACATCATCTTCTTCCACATCAAAATCTCCCTCTTTTATTATGTCAATCTTTGCTTCATTCTGTAAAGAACAAAATATATTTTATAATTAAACTTGAATGGCTTCAATGTCCTTGACGACAAAATGTTTATTAAAATGTGAAGCCCATAATAAATTGCAATGGGTAGAATACAATTTAAAAACAATAGATTATACCTCTTCTTTTTCCTGTTGGTTTTCACCATCTAATTGTTCTTCCGGATCTTCTCCTTCAAAAAACTCCACTTCGGCAATTATATAATTTGCATGAATACCAAATATTTTACCTGAAAGGAAGTATAATATTTTAAGGCCAAATTCTTTAGTCTTATTATAAATCAGGATTTTACAATCAGGGATGTAGCTAAGGAAAAGCTAAGCCAGTTTGTTTATTAGTCAAGCCCACCTTTCTACTCAACTGCACCTTCAAAATTACCCGCTAACTACATGTCTGTTGTTTTCCAGAGCAATTATTTGAGTCAGTGATAAGGTCTTTATCACAGGTGAAATAAGCCAGCAGCCAGCTCTTAGTGACATCCCTGACAATAATGTATTAATTTTTTGTTGAATGAAGAAAATTCTTATCATTTTATTTGTCCTTACCCCAAAATCTACAAGTTCTAATTGGCTGTGTATCAATTAAAATCTTCAAAGCCAAGAATATTCTAAAAGTTTCTTCTCTACCAATGCCAACACCAGCCTGTTCAAAGTAGTTTGCAAGTTCCATGAGATCTGGTAATGGCACTTCTTGTTCTTCATCCATTTCAGGATCCCGCATCAGTGACTCCATTTCCTGAACCCCAGGTCTTCTCTGGAAACAGAAAGTACAAAAAAGAGGCACAGATTTTTTTAATTGTTAACTTGAGTGGTATTCCTGTGCATTGCACATTGCAAAAAAAATCATTGATGAAGCCTTTTTTAGGGTAAAATTCCGACAAGCAACATGGCCTTGACACAGTGACATAGGACAACAGAAATAAAACAAAACTGTGACAGCAACAGACAAAGAGCAAATAAAATAGTAAAATACCAACAGTGACATTACTTACTCCTCAATATGTGAAATGACAGGTTTTGAAATTCAGACTTGGGGGACATACGTAACTCCCCTATTAGAGGGCCTCATTGATAGATGATGGACAGAGATAAAAGGATTTAAGAAACTGGCTGACTTTGTGTGTTTTGAAAAGTGAAGAGAATCACGCAGGAATCAAGTCTCAAGTAGAACCAAGTTCATAGTAGAACTTGAAAATTCGTAATAGTCTTATTACAAGTACACACTGATACCACACTACTAGGAGAAGAGGCCCCAAGGGTTTTGTTGAATCGTCACAGTCAAGTTTTTGACCACAGCATCTAAAACTGGGCTCAAAATAAATTTGGGACTGTTGCTGGTTGTGTTGACTGGCTACATAAATTTTAGCTCGGTCATGTCTCTCTTCCAACCTCCTAAAAATGTTAAAATAACAGGATACAGTCGAATCTTGATTATCTGGACTCGTTGGGACCAGACGAAATAGTCCGGATAATCGAGGGTCCAGATAATCAAAAATATGAATATTAATGAAGAACAAAACTGTTTAAATTGAGAAAAGGACAACTGATTGTGAAACAAGACTTTACAAATTGTTTGGGGGACCAGAAATTGGAGTGCCATATGTTCCTTGCTGAATAAACCAGACATACAGGGTTTTATTGAGCTGTTCATCATGTGCAACTTTCAGTGATTTTCCCTTCAGTCCTTCGCTGGTCTCTAAAGATGATGGCAAATTTCATGATCGTTTTCCTTGTTTTAGCAGATATCTGAGATCTGCTGCTTACTGACACCATATTCAGCTAACAAATTGGTTCCTTTTCCTCCTTTCTCTAATGAGTCTCTAATCCCACAATTATAATAGACTGTTTATCTTTTATCGAAAAAATGGATCGCTTTCGCTTCAAAGATATGATGATTGTAAATAAACGTTTGTGATGCTAGCTTGTTTGTTTTGCATACCACACCGCGTGAGCCAATAAAATGTTAAGTAGAGCGTGAAATTTCACTGAGCAACAATGCAACTCTGAGCCAATCAGAACTCATTCGAGTGTTCTTCATTAGTTACAACACACGCGAGCACTGCTTTTGCTCTTGGAAAGCAAAAAAACCTCATATTTGACTTCACTTTTCAATGCTGTAGTTTTAAAAAGGATGTGGCTACGGATCTTGATTGTGACTAATAAATATTCATGACCAAATTGGGGCCAGAGAAAAAGTCCAGATAATTGAGAAATCCAGATAATCAAGGTCAGAATAATGGAGGTTTTACTGTAATAACTTGCACAAGCCTGACAAGCAAAAAAAAAAAGAGTGAAAAAAGATGCATGCCCTCTTGCAATGTAATGTTGTGAAAATGTTTGTTGTCATTGTGTTGTTGTTACTGTGGTTGTTGTTCAGTTGTTGTTGTTGTGTCCAGTCAAAATGACCAGCAAAATGGAAACTTTGTCAAGACTAATGGTCACAACCCTCCAAGCTGCGACCATTTTAGTTGCCATGGCGCCTAAAATTTTGGAACTGGCGACTTGATTTGGAAAATAGTCGCCGAGTTGGCGACCATGAAGAATACGTTCGTAAAGAAACAGAAATGGTAATCACATCTACTGAAATATGAAGAACATTAATTCTAGCTGATTTGAAACTTGACCTGCATTCGTTCACTTCCACTGAGTCTGTTGCCTTGCACATGACATTTTAAGCCTTTTGACACGTGACAATTAGCACGCTATCGAAGTGCCTTGCTTGCTGACAGTGTTGATTTCGATTTGTTAGGAATGTTTGTCTGGCCAAGCTTGGTGGTTTTTTAGACTGGACTACATATTCTAAATATTCTTGAATCAATAAACAATCTATAACATGAAGAGGGAAAGCTAAATTGCTGTGAAGTCAACACAGAAAACTGTGTAATAACCATAACATGAGAGCCAAGCAGTGAGTTGAATCAAGGTTTTGCAGATAATAGCGATGATAATTATAAGCAAAACTACACATCGCAAAAACGGACAGTTTATGGTTGTTGCAAAAAATTTATTTGTTAAACACCTGTATCAATGATAAACAAAAAACAAAATTTATTAAGTCATATGAGACATTTTTGTTTAAATTCCTGTCAATGGATTGGGGAAAAATGTTTTCCCGGTACAATCGTTGCAAAATTTTCACATGCATGATGTTATCTCTGTATAAAGCAATGATTTGATGACTTGTTGATCTTCCTATACTCTCCTGCCTTTTGCGAGGCTTTAGCAATGTCTAGAGAAATTAAAAACGACCTTTTAAATCTCCAAGAATATTTGATAGTTGGGGAAACAAGTCCATCATCAACAAAAGTCGCAGAAGAAATGTGAAGCGAATATAAAAAAAAAAAGATCGCCTTTCAAGTCGTAACTGGGAAGTTTGAACACATTAACAGGGGATGAGTTGTGTTCTGCTCTCATATACCAATAATTGAAGATTATACGGAAGGATTGAAGGCCCTAAAGACAACTGGATATGGTTCTTGTCTTTACAATTTTGCTTCAGTATTGATTCAAGGATATGAATTTGCAAACCTCCTTCTCGGACCATCAGTAAATAATGCCTTCCACAATAAATGAGTAATTTATAACCAGTGCAACATTTTAAGTTAAACTTGGTAACTGCTTTTGTTAATGACAATTTTTGATACATTAATTTATTAAAATAATTTGGCGCCTAAAAATTTACCATAACAACCAAAGCCAAAGAGTTGGTCACCAAATGGCCACTGAACAAAAATTTTAACTTGGAGGGTTGGGTCATCTTGGCCGGACATTGTTGTCCGTTGACCAGCTGTTATAATTTGAGCCCTGTAGAGTCAATAGTAAATCACCTCAAACCTAGAAGTCAAGGGGTTAGAAAGGCCCTTTGCATCAGCAGTGGTAGTTTCCTTCACAGCTGTTATAAGAGTTGTCACAGCTGACCATAATAGTGTCTGCGAAGGAGACTACAGCAGTGGGTACCAAAGTTGGTTTATAATATTAAATTAAGTGTTACAGTCATATGTCATGACATTAACTTTGGTCAAACCCAGCATAAACTCTACTCAAAATCGGCATCTCGTTTTTTAAATGTTTATATACCTCAAAGAGAGTTAGCTGGGATCTTGCCAATAATACTTCTGTGGACTCATCTTCTTTGTTCTTGAAGAAAAACAAAAGAATTTGTTCGTTAGAGATCTGCCAATACCTATAGGATGGGTAGGGCTGGTGCAAATAGCAGTCACGTCCAAATTCTCCCAGCAGATTTTCTCTTTCTTCACAAAGAAAGGTATTATAAACTCTAAGAGTTCTTGTTCTTGTACTGTACAGCCTGTTTTAACAGCTGAAACACAAATGTATAATCATTGCACACTGATGCATTTACCTGGATAGTGTCAAACGTAGGGCAGAATTTAGCTCTCTTCTCATCTCGTACAAGATCTTCTAATGCATCTACATTTTAACGACAAATTAAATTGACATTAA
>CALNXI010003440.1:0-45323 GCA_942486025.1 Porites evermanni | reverse complement strand
TTCTAGGTGTACGTCGCGTCATGCGTGCTTGAATACCTCAGGATATTATCGTACACTCCACGTGTGCCTATCCGTATTCGGGCAAATTCGGTCACGAATATGTGCCTTTTTGCGCAGTGAATTTAGCTAGACTTCGGGATCGCGCACATTTCTTTCATTTTCTTGTTTTTCGATAGCAAACCATGAAGGTGTCAGCCGATCTGCGGCCTTATTATTGCGAATAAAAGCTTTAGCTCTGCAAAAGCGGCCCTTGTTTGTTCTTTTCGCGCTAGTGGGAAGAACCGCCGCCATCTTGGATGTAGCAATGTTATGCGCAGTGGAGGGTGCGCAGTGCAAAACAAGGGAATTACCTTAAAAGTAAAATAAAGCACTCTATTTGAAACAAAAATTACTTTTGAAGATTAAAAGCTTGAGAAATACTCAATTTTTCAAAATACTCGAAAAGTAGTCTCAGGCAACTTAATTCCCCCCAGACTTGTGCCTCTGGCATCGTTTGGTCCGACTCCTCGTTGAATCGTACCTCCCCGTAACAAATTCTGGCTACGGCCTAATTTTTTCTTAGTGTGACAATATGTGTTTTTTTTTTACTAAACGATAATAAATGTTCTTGTTTAATATTCAGTGCAGTGCAGTGCGTTGGTTCAGTCGTTCTTATGTTACCACGTAGTTCAAATATGGAATAATCAGATAGATTCCAATCTTAACAATTTCGTTGAGACCAAAGAGTCGTAACACACACTGTCACACAGTAATTAGTAATTGTATCAGTAGCGCAAGCCGGACAAAAGCAAAGCCCTTGGATATACGGCAGAAAATGTAGCAGAAGCAAATGGCTGTACATGACCCTTGAAATTGACTAAATAGACAGACTGCAGCTCGTCAACTTTCCATTACTCGCACCTCTCGCGCCTCGCGCCTCGCACCTCGCAACTCGCAACTAGCAACTCGCAACACGCAATTAGCAACAAGCAACTTCACAACTCGCAAAATACCTGGTCCCATTGTTAAACCGTAACCAAATAAGGACATGATCCCTAGAGGTTACAATCGCTCTAAAATAACTAGAAAACCTGTCAGACCGGTTAAATCGCCTAAAATAACACATGGCCTTATCTTTAGATTCTCCTGCAATTTATTTATGATATAAACAAAAGTCGGCGTTAGTCTTTCGTTGCTAATGAAATCCCTGCGCAAAAAAGGTTTTAATTTCATTCCTAACTAGTATACTACTTCTCCGTTTGGAAAGGTCTTTGAAAAAGACTGCATAATAAGACGTTTAGATAAGTCCTTTAGAATAACATTAGAAAACGGTTTTACAATCCATATTGAGACCAAAAGCTACTTATTCAGCGAAAATATTTTTCTTGAACGAAAAGGCCTTGCAATTGCACACGCCATACATAGCACGCGTTGTTGACAACACTCACGTTAATTTCCTCCTACCTGTAACATAAAATTTAAAAGTTTTTCTTTTTGATCACGTTATAAGGCAGTTACGAACAGTAATTCAGCCATTTCTCAACTCAGAACCTGAGTTTTGGCACCTTGTGACATAAAAGGGCTACATGGAGCCAAATAAAACACATTTACTTCCAATTAGTTATCAATTTTAAATTGCTTAAGTTCAGCCTTAGGTACAATCACTCTAAAGATAATTAAAGTACGTATTATCGATAGTCAAACTATTTTTTCCTCCTGGCGTTCAACATTTTCTTTTTTCTGGGCTTTGATCTTTCCTTCGTACTTTTCAGTTGATCGCATTCCTTCTTTGTTCTTCTGTGACTCTCTCGCTCCCTTTGTAAATCCTTTTTTAATTCACGATTCTCCTTTCTTACGTCTGCGGTCTGTGCTCGTGCATGATTCAGTTGTGTCCGCATTTTTTCTACAAAAGGAAAAACAAGTTGTTAACTTCCCTAAGCTAAACTTATGACAATATCCGAAAGGGTTCGCTTTTATTAACATTAACTGGACCTGTACCCTGGTGCATGTGCTTTACATCCTCCATTCTCTTTACAGAGTTGCTTGGCTTGCTTCCCAATGCAAGCTCTCAAGGAAGATTAATTCTGACAAGAGAGGATTAAAAAATTCTCAGGCTTGATTCTGGGGAGTGAGCCCGGGTCCCCCGGAATTCAGGCTCTCCCGGAGTAGGATGGTCAGAAGGTTCTTGCCTTCCTTTGATGGATATATATTAGGTATTCTCTCAATGAGCAGAATCAATTAGTGAAGTAATAACAGATGCGTTTGTAAAGGCAGAGTAAGGGAATGGGACCTGAACGCCCTTAATAAATTTGTCATTTATAGTCCATCTTGTCAGCCGGTAGCCGATCTTGACTTCAACCATTGTAAATTAAATTTTACAATCAGTCTGTTCATTGCTTTAAAGTACGGAATATATGAATCATTCACGATACCCATCATCTTTGCATGTGCGTTAGGATTGATTACACATATCGCATGAATATTCTCAGTCAATCTTTAAGCCAGCTACCATTTGCATGAGTTCACTGATGACTGATTAAATCAGGTTCCAGTTTAGTCCGCCTGACTCGAACTTGACTACAGTCTTTCAGCGCCTCTGCCATGAGAATTAAACCACTGACGTTTTTTTTACGCTGTTAATGCATGGTGCATTCGATCATTACGTTTATTAGGAGCCCATGGGTAAAGGGCTCCTGCGTTTATGTAACTATTTGAGTCAACGTTTGTAAATGGAAAAAAATTGCTCACCTAAATAAACAGCTATATGTGGCTGCTTCTTTCGTAAGGCTTCCATGAACACACCAAAAGCCTTCTGCCCTCTCCTGGGTAGCATATCTAAGAGCGCGTAACTTGCTTCTTTTCTCGTTTCTTTTGCTCTAATTTTTGCCTCGTCTTGCACGTCCAGCACGTCCGCCAGTTCAGGTAATATCTTTGTGGGTTCAAGGTCCCTACTTACTGCGGACCTGTTGCGGCGCAAAATATTCCGATGTTTGTCATCCATCATTTCCTCTTTACGACTTGCATCATTTCCTGTAAAGAAATCAAACATTTAATTTAAATTTGGTCAAAGCCGGCGCGAATTTTGTGTAGGAACGAAGCTGCACCGCGCCGATCTCGAAAGTGGAGCGTCACCTATCAGACAGGTATTGTGCTACACTTTGGTTGAGTATAAACACCCGCTGATTCGGACCGTCGCAGAAGTAAATAAGCAGGAGCGAGGAATGGAAACCGCTAAGACAGAAGTTAATAATCAGGATTAAGGTACGAAAAGCTATTAGGTATATTGTGAACATAGGCTTACATGTAATCACAGATTTGAGCGTCATTTCTAAATTAATCGAGTCACGCTTTGTTTCTGATGCAATCATCGTTCCACAAACATTCCTGAAAGGATTACATAATGTAACAATAATACTAGTAAGACTTGACTTTTGCAAGTGTAGCCATTGTTTTAGAGTCTGGACAGGTATACTTGTAAATTACACTTTCTTGAAATTAAAGTTTTATTCAATTGACCTAAGTTCTTTCTTACCTGGCAAGCTAATTGTTCTGGATCCTGATTCAGAAGAGAAGTGGTTCCAATGATCAGGGTTTAGATTTTCTGCGTTGGCGTCCTGTGACGTCCTCAGTTTCTCCTCTAGTTGCTTATTCTCTGTGCTAAGTTTCACTTTGTCTCTATTGAGATGCTCGATCTGTTTTTTCAGTTCATCGCATCCTCTGCACTTGTCTTTCAGCTCAAGGTTTTTTTTTTCTAGCTCTTTTATCTTGTCTAACAACGCTCTTTTCGTTGCTTTTTCTTCTACTCCTTCCCTTGAGAGTCTCTTTATTTCTGCGGATAGGATCCCAATACACATTACAAATACAGTCAACTTTCTCAATGCGACAAATTCTCGTATAAGGACCTACAAGCGACCATAAGGACATAAGCACGCGCAGAATGGCATAAATGACACAATTCTCGATACCAGCTCTTCTCAACCTGATGAGAAATAAGATGGCGGACGAAGCTTCCGCCATATTGTTTTTGATATGTTCGCACTGAGGTGTGGGTCAAAGTGACCTATGATTCCACGGCCTTGTGCTTATGCTTGTGCTTATGTGGACCCAGTTTACACTTACTTACACAAGTGCTTGTGCTTATGGATGCTTATGCTTATGCGCTAGTGAAGCCCTGGCTTTAAGGCCAGAAATTTGTCATATTCCTTTGTTTTCTGTTTCTGGTAAGCGACCGCTTTGCACGTTCATAAATTACAGAAAGGTATTGCTTTGCTCTCTGCAGCAAGGGCATCTTCTGGCGAGACCTCAACCTGCTGTTGACGAATTGTACTTTATCTGATCCCACGCCCCCGAACAGAGGCCCTTAAAGGCCAGTCTACACAGTATGGCCTTAGGCTAGAATGCACGTACTGCTAGCTCCCGCCTACAAAAAGGAACAGTCACCTGGCTCTGTCCGCCACCACCCCCCGGCACTTATTCGCACGCTAGAAAATAAATGCCTCAGCCATTTTATTTACTATCTTTTAACCAAATACGTTGCAGAGAAGAGAGACAAAAGGCTCAAAATAGCCTTTCATTTCTATTTAAATTTCAGATGGAGAATGCCCTTTTCCTAGCTCTGCACCAGCAGTGACTTGCGTGCTAAAACTCCTTCGTAATGGTATCTCTTAGGCAAAAACGACCGCCTAGCGGCGAGGAGCGAGGAGAGAAGTTAGTGGCCATTTTCGAAAAGAAAAAAAAGTGTAAAGGCAGCAACTTCGTCGCTTAAAAACGTCTGCGTATATAATTTTCTTCAGGCCGCACAGAGTCATCAATTAATGTGCCTTTACGGACCCCTTTTAAATGAGCAGCCAGTAGGCTGTTCTGGAACGCTACAACATGATTTGTGCTCCGCCACCCGGAACCAAACATTTAGCTGTGGTGAGGAAAAACTTTTATCTTCATGCGCCAATTTTGTGGATCAAACAAAGTCTGCTAGCTCTAAATGTAGTGATAAAGACATGAATTTTTGTATGTGTAGGGTTGATCCTTATGGAGAACCCAATGCCAACCAACCCACCCATCTCTTCCTCCTGTCCTAAACTTAAACAAGCTAAGTAGACTTTTCATGACGTTAGCAAAGTCACCTGAGACCTCTCGCGTGCTCGTCTATTTCGAAACGAAAAAAGAGTGTAAAAGCTGCACCTTCGTCGCTCAGCCGAAACGTCTGCGTATATTATTTTCTTCAGGCCATACAAAGTCATCAATCGATGTGCCTTTATGGACCCCTCTATGAGCAGCCAGTAGGCTGATCTAGAACGGTACCACGTGATTTGTTGCACCGCCACCCGGAACCAAACATTTAGCGGTGATGTGGAAAAACTCTTATTTCAGTCATGCGCCAATTTTTGTGGATCAAACAAAGATCACCTAACGTAAATGCAGAAAACCTTACTTGTATCATTAGCATGGTAGGGTCGATGTTTGGTTATTGCCCTACATACTCACGTGACTAACAAGTCAGGAGCATACCAAGTGACTCACGACATCTTTTCTATGATCGCAATAAATTCAGCATTACTGGGGCCACAGGCGCCACAAACCAAGTTTGAATATGTGCGAGATGCTATACGAACATACAACAAAGACTTGCACCGTAAAACACTTATACCAGGAATTTCTTTTCCGGCGCGTTACGCGTCACGCACTTCCGGAATGTCATCTTCCCTCGTGTTGACAGATTGAAAACATATACAAACTTAACTTTGATTCTGCCGTGATGCAGAATTTAGTCAGCGGTACTGTGAACCCGTCTAGCATTTAAGTTCAGGTAAGTAAATAACTTTTCTGATTTCAAGGTTTCAATACGATTAAAACTACAGCAAGCGAGTATTTCGACAATATTCCCCCCTACTAACTGTGATTTGAACTGCGTATTCGTGTCTCTTCATTATTGTTTATCGCAAAAATCAGCTGAAAGGAATCATGTTAAACCGAGCAGAAACGCCGAAATATAATCTGAAACCGTTACAACTCTGACTAGGGTTTAAATGTCGAAGTAACTTATGTTTGCGAAGGATTAATATTCCAAGCGTCGAAACTTGCTTGTTGCACGTGCTTTCCTGGTGTCAAAATACCGTTCAGGTTTTGGTCTCTCGAAGGTGCGCATTTGAAATGCCGCCAGAAATATTTTAACACAAACAACAGCAAAGGATATGCTTCAATACAGTTCTTGTTTCATATTGAAATTCTATGTACCAACTGGGTTTTTACGATGGTGAAGTTAGGTCAAATTTGTCATTTTTGAAAAGTGCTGAAACCGTGTTTCTTCTTGCGGCCGGTACAGTCACATTTAAACGGTTTATTTAAAGTTAATTGCTGAATTATAAAGTAAAAATGTGTGTCTGTTTTGTGACTTGATTTCATCTAGAGATATCATTCCGTTTTTATGTACGAGCGCGAAGAAAATGCTCAATTTTCGCTACTTTCATACTCGAAAGAGCGCCGATTTAGAGTTTATCAAACTTTGCCTGATTCCTGGAAAAATAAAAAGCAGTTACAAGTTTTAACGTGATTTTTGAAATTAGTGTACTATAGAGATTATTTGGGCGAAATATGAAGAAATTCAAAAATTCATGACTGTCAACCGATTCTCGAAAATTACGGACATTGGCTCTTAAGTAGCTTGCTAGAAATTTTACACTGTTCTCTGATAGGTGATATGCTTTGAGCTTAGATAACAATAACTCATGAGGAAGGCAGTCAAATGCCTTCGAGAGATCAATGCCTACCATGGCTGCATGCTCCTTACTGTCCAAAACAGTCCTTAATTGTTCAAGTAGACGTAGTAACGCAGTCTGGCAGCTATAATGCTTGCGATACGCGGATAAATAAGGTGATAATTTATCCTGAAAATAGTCACAAAGTTGCATGGAGAGAATACGCTCGAAAACATTGTTAAATGCGATCTTACAACACCGCCATCACGAGGTGCACTTTCTCAAGATTATTGAGTGGTCGCTAAACATGTAAACAAGACAAATGCTGGCAAACCACGTGTTTTGGCGATTTTAATCGCCAAAACACGTGGTTTGCAAGTGAGTGTCGAAAAGTATTAAAATACTTTTCGACACTCACTTGCAGCTGCCCTTGCTGCAATCTTCAATGCAGTGGCTTTCTATTGTTGTTGTTAATTTGATGTATCAGGAATCCGACCCCGGCTAGGCGGGTAACCACACCTTAAAAACGTTAATATGGTAAAATTTGACACCGGACGGGAGGGTTATCCAACAACAACAACAACAATAAGCTTTATTTGCATGACCACAGCAAAGTATTGCAGTATTGCAAAAGCTACTTGAAATTAATCATTGATTCCTTGTAAATTAAATATTTATAATAATTTGAAACGTATTAATCCTTGTTTATTTCTAGCCATCAGTAGGATTAATTATTCCGGAGATAAGTTTGTCTCTCAATTCAAAGCAAGTTGATATAAACGAAAATTTTGACTCCACTTCACAACATCAACAGACAAAACGTCATGGCAAATAAGTTTATTTTGGGACGGCTTGGCGAGAACCAACCCTACAATAGTACTTATGTAAATACAATAATAGTTGATTACTGGTGAATAACTAATGTACAACACTCGCAAACTAGCTTTCACAAAAAGAAAAAACTCGAGCTACAAATGGTCGCTCTTGACCTGAATCCCCCAGTTAAGCACGCAGGCTTAGTTCCAGTTAGGCTGCCAGTTATTCTGGGGAAACTAATAATAAAACTCTGACAACGGATAACTGGCACAGGGAGCACGGTAGGAGCACAGAGGCTAAGCAAAGAGAAAGTACTGCTACAACTGGTCGATCTCGACCTGAATGCCCCAAATAAGCACGCAGGCTTAGTGCCAGTTAGGCTGCCAGTTAGGCTGGGGAAACTAATTAATAAATCTCTGACAACGGATAACTGGCACAGGGAACACGGTAGGAGCACAGAGGCTAAGCGAAAAGAAAGAACTGCTACAACTGGTCGATCTCGACCTGAATCCCCCAAATAAACACGCAAGCTTAGTCCCAGTTAGGCTGGGAAATTTAATAAAACTCTGACGAACGGGCAACTGGGACCGGGAACACTTTAGGAGAACACTTGGGGAGCAAGGGTGGAGCAGTGGTGAGAGCGCTCGCCTCCCACCAATGTGGCCCGGGTTCGAATCCTGGCGTCGACGCCATATGTGGGTTGAGTTTGTTGTTGGTTCTCTCCCTTGCTCCGAGAGGTTTTTCTCCGGGTAGTCCGGTTTTCCCCTCCCCTTAAAAACCAACACTTTCAAATTCCAATTCGATCTGAACGCACGGACACGTTTCAACGAGTTCTTATGAACTCCTTAGTGATCCGTGGGTAAACAAATTACAATTTACAATTTTGTTTACAATTTACAACAGAGGTTGTGGGCCAGGAAAACTGGGAAATATCTCCGCGAATGTACCCAACAAGGCACGTAGCCCAATAACCAGTAAGGCTGCCAGAAAAGGCTAGGGCAGGACATTGAGGATAAACACATGGATAACGACCCTGGCTAGAGGTCTGTAACATTGCCTGCAACCTAAATGCGTCAAACGAGACTTATTCGCCTCCTAAAGAGGGGTTCCAGGACAGCTGACCTAAGCATACATACAAAACTAAATATATCAAGTAAAGGAGCAGGTGCAAAACTAAGATTACTGTACAAGTAAATAAAATAAGAAACGGGAAAAAAGCTGAAAACTAGCAGAGCTGAGCTACCGCTTACAAACTGAAGTAAATGCAGTCAGACGGAGGCCAGAAAAAACCTGCCAAAAAAAATCCCGAAGGGAAAAAATGCGGGCAGGAAATCTGGGTAGGAACCAAGGCTCGAACTCAAAGCCCTTCCTACGGGACTTTCTAGTGTAATCGAGAATAGGTTGCTCCTAAAAATAATAAAACAAAAATTTAAGAAAAACGAAAGAGAGGTTGGTTCGTAAGCCTAGATGACGTACATGTGATATACGTGGCCTTATATACCCCCGATATGGCTACCCATGGTGCACCCGGCCTAGTACCCAGGTCCTGCTGTACCGGTTCTTCCCTCTCCCCCTTCCCCTGAAAGCAATGTTGTTGTGTATTCAAAAGAAAGCCTGATCCCTGGGCGTTTGTGGGAAGCAACATTGAATTGGGGGAAGGGGTTTTCTTTCCGCAAAGGCGTCGTTTTGAAAATAGTTTTGTTGCGTAGCAAAGTGGACATGATGGGGAAAACTTTCTCAAGTAGTTTTGTCCGGGATTGTAGGTAGGCAGAAGGGCCATAATTCGTTTTTTGATTTTATAATAAAAGTTAAGTTTTTGTGAATGTTGAAGGGTATGATTCCAGTAAGAGATATATTTCTTTTGCAAAAGATCTACATATTGATTAATTTTACATTTATTCAGTAAATTACAATTAAAGCCTGGGAAATCATAGTAGTCAGTCATCTTCTTAAGACTGGAGTAAAAACTATTTTGACCACTATGATAAAGATCAACAGATATTTTTAAAGATTGTTTACCTATAGAATTTTCTTCTTTTTCTTGGACGTAGTTTAATTAAGTATCTTGTTATTTATATCAATGATAAAAGGGAATCAGCCAAGTTCAGATCTGCATGCAACATGGGATGACTTGTTATGGACTTCTAAATATCGTTTACAAAAGTGTAAATGAGTTTTTTCGATTCCGGAGTTATCCCGGTGTGGCAGACCGGGCTACCCGCCTTGGCGGGTCACCCCACCTGTCATGTAAATGTGATCAAACTAAAACGGGAGATTATATAGCTTTATATGGACAGGCAGGTTACTCCAGCTAAGCGGGTTACCTCACCTACCTGGGGTCCCCCACCTCCATGTAAACAGGCCCTTAGACTGAAAGAGCGCAAATTAACAGCAGGCTTGCGTTGAGCCGTTGAAGGTTTGTGTTGCAAACCGGAATATCGGGTAAATATAATTCACCACTTCATTTTTGTTTTCTTTCTTTATTTTTTCTATCACTCTTCCTGTCGTAAGGTTCAGTTTATGCAGCAGTTATAAGCTTAAGCAAATGCGTGAGAGCCTTAACTTGCTTTTAAACTGGTTTCACCTGTTGAATTAAGGTGGCTCCCTAGAGTATTTACTAATAACCCTAGCTATCTAGCTTACGATACAGAAGGAAATCTAGTTACTTTGTCTTTGCGATTTGATCCACGAAATTCACCGCTAAGTTCACCCATGTAAAAAGGCTTCTTTATCAAGTTTCATTTTCTGGATTAAGGCCGTTGCCATGGCAACATCGCATCCTTAAACAGGCAGTATCTTTGTCATTTTTGATCATTTTTTCTTAATATTTCTTATTTCCCTCAGTGAAATGTCTTTAAACTTTGCCAGTTTATGTTAACGATATTGCTTAACATTTTAAAGTGGAAAAAACATGGGGTCCTTAAGACGGTTTCGCCAATATTTTGAAATTTGTAACTTTTCTTAATAGAGGAGTTTAGCTCTTACAGATTTTAACAAGAAAAGGATAGTACAAAGGAACTGCAACTGTTAAGAAATGAGGCGATTTTTAAAAAAATTTACCGAAGGAAACTCGAGAAATTCACAGTTAATTAAAAGCCCTGACGTCACAAAAATCCGAAAAACACGCGTGGCTCAGAGTCGTATGGGCAAAATACGCGCTTTTTAAGAACTTTTGAAAAGGAAAACAAGTACAAGGATGTTGGTTCGTCGATGGAAAGGTTCCTTCGATCATAAATGCAAGTTAAGTGGGAAACCTTTCTTTTGATAAGTTTTTTAAACAATGGATCGAGTCGGCAAAACAAAAAAGAAATTACACTTGCTGTAATCTTTTTTTTTTTTGTAATTTAATCACTGTTTATTTCAATTTCTTGCCTTAAAGCCACTTCTAGAATCTCTTAATCAAATCAAATGTAAGAGAAATGAAGTGACCGAGCAGCGCCGCCGGTGAAGACATTCTCTCAGTGGTTGTTCGGGACTTGGCTCGATCTTTCAGATCTTTCCACTGACTGTGAGCCAAAGGCCAGAAACAGTAACATTGCTTCCTTTAGGGTTAGTGTACTTATTTCTTTGTTTTCTTTGTAAAGTTTCCATTCACCAATTACTTCGACTATTTTACGTTTGTCTACTTTTGAACAGAAAGAATTGATGTCTTTGGAAAATTTCTGCTTCGTTTTTACATACAATTTACTCTTATGGAGATCGATAGTGACTTGTAACCGTTGTAATTTAACATTGTCTCCTCTCATAAATGTTTGACCTACACTAACTTTTTGCACAATGAGCTTCAACAGAAGGATAATAAAGTTTTTTGGGGGGAATATTTCGAAACAAAGAGGCCATGTTTGTTTTATTTTTGCATGGACGTCGCGCGGATTTTAAAGCTCGCGCCATACTAGTGCTCAGGCTGCGCACGGCCAATTTACTCTAGGGAGCCACCTTAACTCGTCCATGGCACTAGACGTGTCTCGATCAAAGAGGCAAACGGTTGGCCGCAGTGGTTTTTCTCCCTTCGTAGCGTCGCGTCCGGTCTAGAGAAACCACTGCTCGCAGGGTAAAAGTTCTACCAACAGCGATCTATGATTAATATTTGCATGTTGTATTTACCTTCTTCCAAAAGCAGACAAGCCAGGGAAGCCTTATCAGTATTTTGCAGCCCCTCAATCAGCATTTTGAAGGCCATAAGCCCGCCGTTATCCATCAGTTCGGTCAGTAACGCGGCACTCATATCTTCAGGTTTTTCACCCAAACGTATTTCCCAGCAAGTGTCAGCAGTGATAACATCCTTACTCAGCAAAAAAATCATGAGTGGTTCTGGCTCTATTTTTTTCACAAGGCTCTCATAGTGCAGTTTGAGGTGTTTTCGGTGGCATTTTCTCATGGTTTAAATTTTTGCTACCAATTTCTGAAAGGGAAAAAATGGAGCTCAGATTAATATTTTAGTTATGCCGCTGACACACGTTATTATGAGCAATCAAGTAATCTATGGCTATACGTGGCCCACGTATTGCATGTATTTATGCTTCTCCTATATCAATGTGTTTTCAATCAAAAATATGAAGCAATCTGCATGCTTTGCACATTGTTCACGTGCAAATGTCATACATTTATTTGGCTGCCATACTTGACTCGGTCTTGCTTCTAAGCTGTCTTACAGCTTGTAGTGACACAAAGAAGGCAGTCGCTTGATTTGTAAACAAATGCAATGGTATTTTAAACAACATGCTAAAGTTATACATATATATTTATTATTCATTCAAAATATTTCCCCGATTTTGGTTGGCTAAAAGCACACGTTTAATTCACCATAACAAGTTACTGATGACCTAGCCTGTCCCAGGCTCCGAGATAGTCGAGTATTGAGAAAGCGCAAACACGAAAATAAAACGGGAGGAAACTGGGGAGAGCGGAGGTGTGTCCCGCCAACTTTTGCGTGCCTTTTTCTTTCGCGTCTTCCCCACTATCTGAGAGCCTGGAACAGGCTACTGATGACCAAATTTGGAAGAATTTTGTGTTTAACTAGGAAATGACGTCAAAAATGCAGCCTTCTACAGGTTAATGCACCGTTAACCGAGAAGACCTGGGGACGAGGTAGAGTTGTTTTGGTTGTGAAAACAAAAATGGCCGACACTTCACTCGTTTCAAGAGTAAGAACTACAGCTGGAACAAGGCGAATTAGTAGTTAAAAACACAGCAAAAACAGCAAGAAGGCAACTCGGAGGGCGACATCTGCTATTTGGAGAATATTTGCGGAGCTGGACAACACCCTCCTCGATCTCCATGATTCTTCATAAGATACTTAAGCCTCATTCATTAACTGTTTTATTATTCATTCAATTCCTTGTATACATATATATCATTTGTAATTATACCTGAAACAGAGGCTGCACCGAGCCGTAAGGTTTTTTACCTCTATAGACTCGAACAAGCCATACCTGAAAAAGAGCAAAGGATATAGCATAAACCACCCGTTGTACGTTTTGAAAGTCTAAAACGTCTCGTTAGGGCTTTATGAAAATGGTTTGCAATGTCTAACACCGATCGGCCTGTCATTCCCTGGCAGTTATTGAGCGCCGATGAAACAGATGAAGGAACTCAAAAATGAATAACATGACTTTCCGGTTATGTCCATATTCGTGGTCTCTTTTGATTCTTAAGGTGCGGAAAAACGGCAAAAAAAAAAACATGCAACTTGTCATGCAACAATGATGCAAAACGAGTTGAATAGCGATGTTACGCGTTTTACCACCCATATCAAACCTCTGTTGCAACAAATCAGGTTGTTAACAGGTTTGAACGTGTGTACTGTCGCAATTTGTAATAAATCCATCGCACTTTGTAATACCTGTCGCAATTTGTAATAAAAAGTGTCGCACTTCGTGATAAAAAAGCTGTCGCAATTTGTAATAACTGTCCATCGCACTTTGTAATAAACTAAGCTGTGGCAATTTGTAATAACTCCATCGCACTTTGTAATTACTTTTTGAGAGTAATTAAACTTACTTCGTCAGCATTAATATAGTGCCAAAATATGCATGGTACTTCATAAACAAAGATGATGACGTCTGCTAGCACGTAACATCTTCGCTCATTCAAACATTTAACTTTATTCACAGTCCTAAACATTTTTATTTAGATTAATGTTGATTAGTTATCTGACTTACGAAATGCTGTATTCTTAAACCTTGCTATTGTACTAGGTGGTTTGCATTCGATGGTTACCCGGTGGGTGTACTTCCTTACATGGCCAATACGGGGATGTGCCTCTGGACAGAGCATTGTCAGAGTACAGGATCTAGACACACTAGACACAAACGAGCCATTATTTAAAAGCATTTAATTTCCGCAAATTGTAACATCCATCCTACATCATTCAAATAAGGACACCAGGAAAGTTCAAGCTTTCCTCGTTAGATCTTATAACAGGTCGACACAACAAGTGAGAAAGCCGTGAGAAGAAGTCCGCTTAATTATGAAAAGAAACAGACGAAAGTCAAAGAGTTAACGAAAATGCTTAAAATGATGCTGCTTCCAGTAAGTTTTTTCCCTCTGGCGGGTAGATTATGCTTTAGTTTTGATTTAACAAATTATTTCATTTTTGCCGCTTGTTTCACACTGAGAGGTCATGACACGCATATTTATTTCTGTGGGTTTTGTTTCGGCAGGATTGGCCCTCTGATCCACAATTAACGCTCTTTGTTGCGGCTAAATGAGGATTTTCTCCAAAGTGCCTCCTGGATCTGAATAACTAAAAGCGATTTTCTTTTGTCCGCGAATGTGATGGTTTCCTGCAATGTTTTGACACGCTGGGCCCACAACGTCGAATGTCAAATGAACTTGACGGGTTCAAAATTTGTTTGCGTCCTCTGCCGGCCACTGAAGAAACAAGTTTTAGATACAATGTCCTGAGCGTCGAGTATTTCCTCGATTAGCCATTAGCTTTCGATTGGTTTCCAAATTTTTCATGACTTACTGTTAGAGCTGTTCTGATACGAAGTTCTGACACATGGGACGAAGTTTACTTTCTAGTTAGCACCTCTTCTGCTTTCCTGTTTTGATTTCTGCTGTGATTTTCTTGCATTTTAGCGCTTTCGTTCGAATTGCGCGTCGACGTCGCCTCACTGGAATTGACGTTTGGTAGTCTGTTACACAGCCGTTTTTAGTGTCGTCACGCAACGCTCCTCCCCACTAGTGGGGAGGAGCGTTGCGTGACGACACTAAAAGCGGCTGTGTAGCAGACTACACGTTTGGCTGCTTTGATTGTTTCCTGCAACGATTATTCTCACTCCTCTGTTTGCCTTTTGCTGTTGTTTATTTGTCCCTGCCGAGGTTCCAGTACCGAAATTGAAATTTCTTGATTAGGATCGCTGTCCGCGGACTTCAATTCCTTCTATTAAATAAACTGATATATCATTTAGCAAGTCAGTCATTTCCAACGAAATCGTGGAATCTGGCTCCCAATCGGGACAACCTTTCAAGAGAAAACCATTTGCTTTGTTTACAAAATCACTTTGGTCGATGAAACGCACCTCCTCGCGGGACAGCACTGAATAAAAGTTTGCAGATCTCTCGGGAAGCCAATTTCCGATTAATTCAAGCGTTTAATTGGTCTAAAAATAACTTTGGTGAAATTCACATATCCCAAGGGCTATAGCTAGACTGGGCGTTTCCGTCTCTGTCCCATTATAGCTCTTGGTTCCATATGATGTACCAACCGAAATTTCCGGAATTTTGGTTTGAATGGGAAGCATCAATAGTTTAACAAGTCGCCGTATCTCGGATTGTTGCAACTGTGATTTCAGACTTTATAACTCATGATCAGCTGTTTGTTTTTGAAAACTCGGATGTCAGATTAGCACTGTTCTGTTCGGAACTCCGAAAAACATCTTTTGACAGCAGTATACAATAAATTTTAAGACAGAATCCACCAGGAAATTGAGTAATTTTAATTTTCAATGGACAAAAACCTTGTACCAGAATGATTTATAGAATATCGCATTCTTTTATACATTTTTCAAGGGCTAAAGATGTAATTAGTCATCTAAATAACAACAAAGAAAATTTCTCGTGGGAGTCCGAGAAAATCAGAAAAGTCAAATTTCACAAGAATTATGAAAACACAGGTAAAGTGTTGAAAATTTCGTGTGTAATATCATAGGTGACGAATTACTCCTTAATTCTGGCACGAAATTTCAGTGATTATTCTTCTACAATAGCATGATTTGTACGTGATATTTGGCATAAATACCACTCGTGATATTTTGAAATTGTTATACATAATTTGAGACAATTTTGAAATATCACGAGTGCCTTGCAGTGAAAACGAAGAATTGCAACTGGTTTTTTTAATCTCATGCGGTGAAGTTTTTCGATGCAGCCAATCAGGTTCACTGTTGCAGCGTTAATTCCCTGCGGACGTGGGAGTAACCAATCGGCGACCCAGTTTTCAAATTCGATCTGAACTGATTTCTCGCTAGGAAATGAGGTTGCTTGCTTGTGTGACTAGAGGTCCGTCTCGTGAGCTTTATCAAACCGTAAGCACAGTTCATTTCATATTAGATACTTGAGAACGGGCCTCTGTAGCCAGGGTAATTTTCTCCCAAAATTCGAATTTTCTTTGCTTCGACTTAAGTTCGGTTTCTAGGGGCATTTTTGCTCGTATTTCATCACTGACAAAGATTATTTCGTCATCACACTCGTAAAAGCGAATTGTGATGGTCTCTACCTCATGTGAGACTTCGTATAATGTCCTAAGTCATTCCAATGCGATAAATTAGGGACTGAATCGAATTGTGCTTACAGGGTGGGGGGAGGGGCAGGGTCGAGTGGGGTGGTCGATGATGTTCGGGGAGGAAATGCAAAAGAGAGAGTCTCCAGATTTTAGATTTCCAGAGGTTGGCATCTCTGTGATAGGTAATCAAATATAATGGTGTACTCGTGAAATTATTCCCTAATTTCACTCGTCACCATTTGATTACACATACTAACATGTAATTTTGTGAAATATGACATTCATTTTCTCGGGCTCTCGTAAGAAATTTTCTTTGGAGTTATTACAGATGACTAATTACATCTTTAGCCCTTGAAAAATGTAAAAAAAAAGAAAACAGTCTTCTTTAAATTATTCTGGTACATGGATTTTGTCCAATGAAAATTACAATTACTCAATTTCCTGGTGGATTCCGTCTTAATTCTCCATCTCGAAAAACAACTTACGCTGTCTTCCGACTACAACTTTTTCCAGGGCGAAAGGCACATGTGATGACAACCCATGACACTATTACGCAACAATTCGTTCTGAGTTTTGGGGGGGTTACATATACTGAGTCTAGCTTACACAGACGGTCGAGAAGATCGCCAGCATCCGGGGTTCGAGCACGAACAGGCTTTTACAAGCTTTCGTAAAATTTCGACCTTTGCACCGAATATTTGATGATCGGCTGTGAAACTTCAACGTTTGGTGCCCAAAAATGTCATCTTCCGCATCACGTTTCGCAAGCGGGTTAGCCTGCGGGTCAGCCCGCCTCTCACATAAACACAACGACAATTTTAAGAGGTAAAGCGGGCCAGCCCTGCTAACCGGACTAGCTCACCTAAACAGTCCCTTGAAACTCTAGATTTGTTCTTACTGTCATGACCACGGACAATACTGACTAACAGAGGCTTCGTGTATCGTGTGTAAAGTATTATATAAGTGGTCTGTTGGAGTGCTACTCGAAGCTGTAATCGTTTTCGAACTCGACTGGAATCACCTAACTCTTCAGTGCATTTATCATAATCAACTGGTTTAATTTTTTTTTTTCTATACTCACCGTGATCCAACTTAATACGTGAGCAACAGATAAAACCTTCCTCCCTCTTCACGGCCATATTGTCATTCACTTCCTCGTTCAGTTTTCGTTTTTGTCGCATGGCAACCCCATCAACAAAGTCATCTTCTCCAAACCAAAAAAACTAACCTTGAACACTTTCATTTTCCTTTTTGGTTCCGTAAATGGAGTTTTGATGGACATGGTCGAACACCAAGGGTGCAAATGACTGATGCCGTCGGTAAAACAGGCTTCTTCCTATTCTCTTTTTTTCTTCTTTCTATCGACCCCCTCTTCTTACATCAACTTAGTGTCTAATTTATAAGTAATTGTCTCTAAGCTGCTTACTTTTGAAACCTGTTTGCGTGATGGCGCAAGGAATTTTTTTCTGTCGCGTTTTGTTATTGGCAGTTGCTCTCGTCTGTCAAACTCTAGTCTGATAGAGAGGGCTTGTTGCCGTACACGCGATTCAAGCAAATCACGTTTGCAAGATTGTGATTGTACCTAATTTATTGTATATCCGTTCCGTGAACAAAAACCTGTAAAAAAATAAATTGTTAATCGTTGCTTTATCTGTGTACTCACCGAGATATGGTGAAGAACCGTCAGTTGGCACTTGCGAAGAGGAGTTTTAAGGAAGTTGACTGAACTTAATGTAAACAAATATGCTTCTAAAGACCACCTCGTTTCATGTTATATTATCACTGCGTACATGACATCGAATCATGATCAGTATTCTTCAGCACGGGCGGAACATCGGAGTGCTCGATGTGGATGGTTTCCTAACATGTTTCGTTTCAGCAGCTTCTGCTTTTGAGAATATCGAGTTAGGTTATATTCACTGTGCTTTAAAGGAGAATTTCAGCATTACTTTGAAGGGTTTTACATGTGTTTCACTAATCAATCGAGAACTACTTGTGCACTCGGTCGCAACTAAACACAAAGTAGAGGGGGGAGTTACACAAGAGGGAGGAGGGAGAAATGACCCGGAAAAAGTAGGGAGGAAGGAGAACTCGGGTCGAAAATGCAGGGAGGAGGGAGAAAATGAAATGTTGGGAGTAGGGAGATATCGACTAGAAGGTAATTTTATGGCTTTTCTTTAACTTGCATCAAGACAAGGGATGGGGGGGAGGGGGGACAGGGAAAATGAAGTACACTGCAGTCCCCTTGGGTCTCCTAGGACTCCCTTCGTCAAACTTAACGGAGAAAGCAAAGAATCAAACTTTGACACATCTCAGGTTACCAGGTTTAAAACTTGACAACGACAGTCGCTACACACAACTCCTGCACTACGGTTTAAAGGAACTTATCCGTCCTTCGTAGCTTCGCTCTAACTAATAGGCCCGGCTAATAGGTCCTTAAGGGATTTTCCCTTACGATATGATATGAGGCGAGGCAACTTCGTTGTTGGTTTTGGTGCCATTTTCCCATAGCATCTTCTTCGGTCTAAGTAAAGCCAGGTGGTATTGTGTAACAAAAGGTAGTAGTTTTTTAGGTGCAGATTTGTTGCTCTGTTGAAGGGCTGTTTTCCTGTCGGCGAAATTTAACTCAGAGAGGTACTTTCTCACAATAGGGACAGGGTAGCCTCTTTCTCTCAGGTTTTTTTTCAAAATTTTAGATACTTTCCTCAAAAGTGGTTTGAGAGGAATCAGTCGTTAGACGCCTGAGCAGTTGTCATTTAATGAAGCATTTCTTCATGTCTGGTGGTTCGCACGAGTACGTGAAAGGCTTCTGTTGGCTCATGGGCTCCTAACTGGTTTATAATGTGTTCAGCATGTCAAGGATGGGTTCCTTGTTGAATCTAAATCTTCTTTCTATTGGCGCCCGCTCCTTACATCAACTTAGTGTCTAATTTATAAGTAATTGTCTCTAAGCTGCTTACTTTTGAAGCCTGTTTGTGTGATGGCGCGAGAATTTTCTTTCTGTCTACATTTTGTTATTGGCAGTTGCTCTCGTCTGTCAAACTATAGTCTGATAGAGAGGGCTTGTTGACGTACACGCGATTCAAGCAAATCAAGTTTCCAAGATTGTACCTAATTTATTGTATATTCGTTCTGTGAACAGAAACCTTTAAAAAAATAAATTGTTAATCGTTGCTTTATCCGTGTACCCAACGAGATATCGTGAAGAACCGTCAATAGGCAACTGAACTTAATGTAAACAAATACGCTTCTACAGATCACCTCGTTTCATGTTATATTGACATCGGATCATGATCAGTATTCTTCAGCACTCGCGGAACATCGCAGTGCTCGATGTGGACGGTTTCCTAACATGTTTCAGTTCAGCAGCTTCTGCTTTTGAGAATATCGAGTTAGGTTATATTCACTCTGCTTTACAGGAGAATTTCAGCATTACTTTGAAGGGTTTTACATGTGTTTCACTAATCAATCGAGAACTACTTGTGCACTCGGTCGCAACTAAACACAAAGTAGACAAAGTAGTGAGACTCGGCAACTGATAAGTTTCACCAGGAGAATCGAAACCATGGTTGTTTACCATTTATAAAAAAATTCTGGAAATTGTGGTTGGGAATGTTCGGTCCGTAAAAACGGTACGTGTCGTTTACTATTTGCCTAAAATTTCCGGATTGTCGCACCACACTAGACTGGATTCTGAGTTACAACATGAAACCAGTACGAAACTCAAGAAACTTGTAAATGGTAAACGAATTTCCATTCGGAACGTCCCAATCGCGAAAACGGGACCACCTTTTCAGAATTTCCGTTTGTCCCGGGAATTTCCCAGAGAAAGGAACGGAATAAAATTTCGACCTTTGCACCGAAAATTTGATGATCGGCTGTGAAACTTCAACGTTTGGTGCCCAAACAAGTCATCTTCCGCATCACGTTTCGGCTAAATTCTGTGATAGTTCTTTTGCCAAACGTGGGTTTTGCCGTGGCATCTGTCGCAGATCTTTTCACCAGGAAAACATATAAAACTCTCCATAGAGCTCGAACTGGCGGGCTCTAAGATAATTTAGCAGAAAGATTCTGCGGATTATAACAAAGGTTCGCAAATCATGAAACGCAAGTAAACCTCACTACTAAGATACAACCCCAACAAAGATAACTTTCTCAACGACTTTCGAAGAGTTGGCCAAGATGAATTTCAAGACATCGAGGCAATGACTTTAAGAGATCGCGCCTGCTCGATCTCCATCTCGTTTGTTAGAGCTAGAAATAGTCCGGCTAATTTGTCGGTTTGAAACTTTTCCTTCTCTTAGCCTTACTATCTTGGAGCCTCTTTTATGACAGGTTAACTAGCCCGGATAGCTGGGCTGGCCCGCTTTACCGGACTAGCTCGGCTAATGCCTTGTCTCCTCATAAAATTGTCGTTGTGTTTATATGAGTAGGCGGGCTGGCAAGACTTACCGAGCCAAGATCCCGGCAAGCGGGTTAGCCTGCGGGTCAGCCCGCCTCTCACATAAACACAACGACAACTGCTAACCGGACTAGCTCACTGACTTCATATAAACAGTCCCTTGGAACTCTAAATTTGTCGTTACTGTCATGATCATGGACAGTACGGACTAACAGAGGCTTCGTGTATCACGTCAGATGTGTGAAGTATCACATATTAAAGTGGTCTGCTGGAATGCTACTCGAAGCTGTAATCGTTTTCGAGCTGGACTGGAATCACCTAACTCTTCAGTGCATTTATCATAATCAACTGGTTTAATTTTTTTTTCTATACTCACCGTGATCCAACTTAATACGTGAGCAACGGATAAAACCTTCCTCCCTCTTCACGGCCAAATCGTCATTCACTTCCTCGTTCAGTTTTCGTTGTTAATATGTAATTGTTGCATCACCCCGCCGCCGCCCCGAAAGCCTGCGAGCAAGCTCTCCTATTTAGGCGACAGAAGCGAGCCTCGCGAGAACGCGCGAGTGAGGGGCCGAGGAAAGGAGTCCTCGGCCCCTCGCGGCTTCACCACTCGTTCGCGCGTAGTCGCGAGACTCGCTTCGCTCGCCCAAATAGGAGAGCTTGCTCGCAGGTTACCGCCCCTACTCACTCACTCACTCAAGAGGAGCTTAGGCTGGGAAACAAATTCACAGCATGAGTTCCATAGAAGCGATATTTTGCGCCAATCATTTCTGTCAGCAGTGAGGGGAAACATATCAACCCGTTGCTTTCGGCATGCGTTCTTGGGGTTATTTCACAAAACCACATATCCTTGAGATTAATCTGGCTGATAAAAAAAGGAATGTGTCTGCATGAGCACTCTCGCGAGGCAAAAAACATTAGAAGAACAATAATTATTAAAAAAATAAAAGTGACAAAAATCCTAGGACTGCATCGTGAAAAGAAATGCCTCATGAAGAATGCCCAAAAAATCGATTTTTGACCTAGTTAATTCGAATCAACTCAGTATCAATTCTACCGTTTCTAGCACGGTGCTACATTTAAAGGTCCTGGATAAACCCGGCCCCGAATCCCTATACCTCCGTTTGAGTTAAAATGCAGCCTAAAATAGGAATAAAAGGTTCGATTTCCGGTATTATAGAACAAAGTTCAGTTGTTGGTAACCTGAGATCAGGCTCTGTTTTCGTTTCGCTTTGAAAATATAAATAACATTCCGGCGGGCAAGGCGAAACGGAAATAGATTTTTGCGGTAGCCGTTAGAGAGAATGTATGAGAACCGCCAAAATTGCGCCTCAGGTTAAGTTGTTGGTAACCGTTGCTGTTTGCGCGCGCGCTTTCTATTGTAGTGGGCTCAAGAAAAAACGGGCGCGCGAGAAGGAGACACGCGAGGGAAGAGGTAGCTCCCTCACCCCCTGCTTTTACAAAGAACAAAATTTTCCGTCAATTCCCCGATGAAATATGTTCTGTTCTGCCAGCGGATCTCAAGCCTGCGGTTGTTTATTCCACACCAGACAACCGAACAACTTGTATGTTGTATCCACGTTCGGTCTTTGTACCGGACTGCTTAGACAACGAGAATTTCCTACTGAAGGTTTTCTAAATTCTGAAAAAATTAACCTTGTTGTTGACTAATGGAATCGCTATCGACAGTGGAATGCGTGTTAGTTATGGCGGGAAAACCTTCCATTCGAATGATGAATTGCAAAAAATGCAAACAAGAATCGCCGAGCCGGAGCACGAAATGCGTGAACTTGAAAAGAGTAATGAATATCTAAACTCATTTCTGCCATCCTCTCCTCCTATAGCAACCTCTTCTGCATCTTGTTCG
The DNA here is from genome assembly GCA_942486025.1 of Porites evermanni. Taxonomy (NCBI): domain Eukaryota; kingdom Metazoa; phylum Cnidaria; class Anthozoa; order Scleractinia; family Poritidae; genus Porites; species Porites evermanni. The sequence continues at coordinate 22,833 of CALNXI010003440.1, read as the reverse complement.
TCAAAATATTGTAGCATCGACAGTCTCAACGTCAGCAGCAGCAGCACAAGCAACATCACGAGTTGCAGCAGCAACTGCAACAGTAGCATTAGCAACGCCAGGGATATCGAGGCTTCTTAGGTCCAACCTTAAAAAAGAGGAAAGTTGTGAGTGAATGCAGGAAAGTGAGCGCTTTTGTAGATGGTGAGCTAGCAAAATATCATGAGACACTTGCCTGTGTATTAGGAAACAGTTTTTCGTAAGGTACTGATGAAGAGAAAGGAAAGGTCTCGGAAACCATATCAGAAATGGTCAATTTAGTCATGGATGCCCGAGGAACTATTGAAAGGACTAACAGAGCTGCTCTTACCAATGACTTATCAGCGGCTGCTGAAACGTATGCGAGTGCGTGATTGGGTCATGCTCTATTTCAAACTGCAAGCCAGATTACCGGATGGTGCATGGCAAACATAACTCAACCTTACTCAGCTTGGAAGAAGTGGGGTAAGTTTTACCAAAAAATAACAAATTAATGGTTTCTGTATTCCAAATGGGAAAAAAGTTTTAAACTAATAACCTCATGGGGTTAGTCCCCAAGATAAGCCCCTCTCACCCTTGCCTCCCCTCAAAAAAAAATCCCATTGTGCAGAGATTCCAGTCCCATCAAGTAAAAAAGAGAAGTTTTTGGAGTGGCATAGCTGTTCCCACTAACACCGAAGGCTCAAGCCTCTAGGAGTGTCTGGGGCATGCTCCCACGGGGAAAGATAATTTTAAGATATGAGATCCAAAATTATTGCAGGCTCATGCTCAGATGCCGAAAGGTATAAAATATGGCTGAGAAACGATGGGAAAAAGGCAAAGAATCATGCTTAAAAGACTGGTTAATCAAAGAAAACTTTAATCTTTGATTGGTTGGGAAGAATTTCAGAAACTGGGAGAATTTTGAAGCGAAAACAGGAGGTCAGAAATATTCGCCGAAAAGGGGAGGTTTCCAGCCAAAACAGGAGGGCTGGAATTTCTGATTGTGTTATCACTGAATATCACGCAGAAACACTGGGTATATTCTTTAATTTGCAGTACTTCTTCCTTGTAACTTGCCTTCCTGGTATCACCTCCCCCCTCATTCCCCCCTGGGATAATCCAATTATCCCAGTTCTACTATACATGTACTCCTCTATTCAACAATCCTGTTGCCATGGAGTTGCTTCGTGGAATTAACAAGTAGTTCAATCAATGCAACTAAACCAGCTTTCACTTCCATACAGATGGACTCCTCTTTGATTGTTCAATTAGCCAACAATTTGGAAAAGGAAAAATATTATTGTTTTGTTGTGCCTTCTGTTTTGTGCACAAAAAAGTATCATAGGCTGCTGTCCACAATGTTAATGAGTAGCACTTTTTTTGTCTGCTTACAGCAGTAAAGAAGCTAGGTTTTAGGGTTGTACATACAACTCTGTCCATCAAAGAGATGAACACCGACTTCCATTCCTGTGGTGTAGACCTTGCATCAGTATTGGTTCGGGCAATACGTGAACAACGTCTTTATTCACTGGATATAGCTGACATATCAGGCCATCTGATATTACGCGATGGTGGGATTTACAATTGACCTCAAATCGCATCCGATCGCACAATTTGAGAAAAATTCAATAATTCGTAAAAAAATGCTAAAAACAAGTAAAGTAGACAGTGAATTCTAACTTTAATTAAACATTTTCCCAATCTTAATGTTATTTAAGATGATTTACCACTAAAGAAAGCCTTGCAAGACATCTGAATTTCCAAGTGCGAGAACACTGTACCCTGATAAGGAGTAAAAATGCACAACTCACAACTTGTCACAACTTTGAACCTTCACAACTAATGACATGCAAGGGTGTTTCCATTTTCAGGTCATCAACAACACCAATCCCCCTTGTTTTGAACATTCTAAAAAGGCCGTTTGACATTGTTAGCATTGTCCGATTGCAACCATGGAATCTAACAAAAAGTTTAAAGTACGCGCGAAAGAGTTTTCAAAAGAGCGACAGAGCTATTACAAAAATTTAAGAAAGGAGCAAAAGAAGAGACGGAAGAAGAGAGTGTAAACCAAGTTTGCAAGCAGGGGTTGAGATCGTTGATGAGAGAAGGAGCCAATTAAGAAGTACAAGTGGTGACACAGAGACAAATGTGCCTCCTCGTGTCTCGAGAGAAGAGCAAAAAAAAAAAAGAAAGCTGGAAGATCCAGAGAAATGTTTGCCCCGAGGCAAAAGGATGGTTTCCGCGTCTATTCAACAAGAAAGAGAAAAGCAAAAAAAGAAAGGAGAAACTATTGTAGCCAGCCAAGGGAGAAAGTCTAAGTCGTCTATTTTAGTTTCGGCGGCTCCAAAACCCATGGAGAGTTCGGAATTCAAGGAGCGGGCTGCAAAAAATTTGATTAGAAAAGAGTGGTCTCGGTCTATCGGCAGCGGCACTTTTGGTACATACCGCGGAATTTCTGTCGTTATAAAACAATATAAAGATAAACGTTACGCTCGTAATAACAGCCACAATTTGTCTCTCTTACAAAAACAGGGAAAACATGAAGCACGTGTTCTGCTTAATCTGGGAGATCATCCAGGAATTCCTCTTCTGTTTAGGGTCTCCCTAAAAGAAGTGCCTGTCAGTCTTGTGCTGAAGTTTCATGGAAACGGGGATGAGAGCCTTGCCGTTAACAAAGCGGCGAAGAACAAAATAGTTTCTGTAAAAAGCGACTGGAATAGAATTTTTTATGATACTGCGGATGCTTTACAGGGGCGGATCCAGGATTTTTTTTAGGAGGGGGTGCACTCGTCTCTTGCTCTACTTCAACGCCAATAAACCACATAGTATTTTGCAGAATACCAATTGTATTAGAAAACCGCAGGTCATCTCAGGAGAGGGTGCGCACCCCCTGCACCCTCCCCCTAGATCCGCCCCTGCTTTAGAGCATATTAACAAGTGTGTATTTGCGCACAATGACCTTGAAACAAATCATGTTGTTTTAGAGAAACGTGATGACCAGGTTCTTCACCCGGTCATAATTGATTTTGCCAAAAGTGTGGCCTTCAGTAAGGCGAATAATCCCGTCCCCAAACCGGCCCATTTAAAGGGGAAATACAAGAACAGCTACATTGCACCCGAACCTGTTGACGGACCAGGGAAACCTTCGATCGAAAGTGACGTTTATTTACTAGCCTTCATGATCCAATCTGTTAACACAATTTTGAAATTTAAAAATACAGCCTGTGGATAGACCGTCGGTCTCCGAGGTAAAAGCGGCTTTACACCCCGCTTTGTAGTTTCTTTGTCTTTTTTGTTTTTAATTTTTTTAAAAATAACAAATATCAATATTGATAGTATCGGTATCTTTAGAATAGCAGTTGTCATAGAGGAATTTTAAAATTAAGATGCGTTATTAGTAGATAAAAAATGAAAACTGTTTGCACTTTTGTATTACGGTAAGCTGTTTTAACATTGTAACATTTATTCCAAGGTAGAAAAATTTTCGAAAGGAAGAATGTGAAAGCCCCGGGGGGGGGGACTCCGCATATGAAAGGAGTGCGGATGCTCGTCGGAAATTTTGAATCAAACCCCTAAAGGAGACCACTCTGGGCGTGGCCCAAGCTTTTTTTTGACCCCTAAAAGAGACGATGTCAAGACAGAGACAATATATATCTGTCTGGATTTAATAAAAGGTACCTCCAGAAATTTTTAGCAACAGTCTCATTTGAGGCTTGGTCAGTACTTGACCATTCTTGTTTGTTTGTTTGTTTGTTTGTTTGTTTTTTAATGATCTTTTCAGTACAAAAATCCCCTTAAAAGCTGCAGTAGATCAAAAACATGTGTTTAATATGCTGTTTACATCTTCCCCACCCCCCGCCTCTCCCGCAGTTCTCCCCTACCTATCATTTCCCATTAATCTCTACACTATGACATTTGAAGTCAGCGCGCGCGGTAGAGGTTGTTTTCCGTGGTCGGTTGATTTTCTAGGTTTCTTTTTGGCCGCCTCCAGCAAAGTTTTCCGGAAGGCATCATTAAGCCTTATGAAGGAACAAGTCTCACGATTGGCAAAGTCTGCCGTCGTCCAATATGTTACCGTATTTCGTCTCATTTTGCCTAATCGGGTGAAACACTGATCTTGGGCTTGAGACGGAAAGGCATCATATTGCGAGTTTTGATGTGAGTGGTGACAGTCTCTGNGGGGGGGGGGGGGGGGGGGGGGGGGGACTCCGCATATGAAAGGGGTGCGGATGCTCTTCGGAAATTTTGAATTAAACCCCTAAAGGAGACCACTCTGGGCGTGGCCCAAGCTTTTTTTGACCCCTAGCTAAAAGAGACCATGTCAAGACACAGACGATATATATCTGTTTGGATTTGATAAAAGGTACCTCCAGAAATTTTTAGCAACAGTCTCGTTTGAGGCTTGTTCAGTACTGGACCATTCTTGTTTGTTTGTTTGTTTTTTTAATGATCTTTTCAGTACAAAAATCCCCTTAAAAGCTGCAGTAGATCAAAAAACATGTGTTTAATATGCTGTTAACATCTTCCCCACCCTCCCCCCCGCCCCCCTCTCCCGCAGGTCTCCCCTACCTATCATTCCCATAATTCTCTACACTATGACATTTGAAATCAGCGCGCGCGGTAGAAGTTGTTTTCCGTGGTCGGTTGATTTTCTAAGTTTCTTTTTGGCCGCCTCCTGCAAAGTTTTCCGGAAGGCATCATTAAGCCTTATGAAGGAACAAATCTCACGATTGGCAAAGTCTGCCGTCGTCCAATATGTTACCGTATTTCGTCTCAGTTTGCCTAATCGGGTGAAACACTGATCTCGGGCTTGAGACGGAAAGGCATCATATTGCGAGCTTTGATGTGGGTGGTGACGAGTCTCTGGCCTCAAAAAGTAGCTTTTAGGAGTCAAAACTAGTCGGCGAGAGCAAAATTGATGCTGATTTCTGACCAGGCCAGAGACCAAACGGCCCGTCTACATCCAGGATCTTGAATAAATCGACTGTGTCAGCAAAGTTTACATGTGATGATTTATGAAGAGAAAGCGAGAGTTATTGAGAGAGGGTAATGTGATGATATTTCGCCCGTATTACACCTTTTGCTGTTCATTACGAGAAAATACGCAATCACTTGGGTATAACGGCGACCAATAGTGCGAAGATACATTCAATAGCGCGAAAATACGAACATTTGCGCATAAATCAGATTCAATTACGATTTTTGCATTTTTATCAACACTCAATAACACTTTTGGGCATTCATGTGCGTCTTTAGGCATACGAAAGACGAGAAATGTACTTTCATTAACGCCAACACCAAAGTCATTAACACCATCTTGAAAGTCAATAGGGACAACTTACATACATTAAAGTGCAGACACTATTCATTAACATTTTTATGACACTGTTTGCAATTCAACAGCATTCCTGGACAACCTTAGGATGGATAAGACAAACATTAATGTGCTTGTACAATCAATTGAGTGTTCTTTACATTTAATATGCAAAAATCGATTTTCAATAAAAAAGAAATCCAAACAAATTTGGCCTGNTTTCTACGCGTGTTATTACCCAGAAAGCGATGAATTCCAGAAGCTTGTGGCTTCTGTGGTGAATTTCTTTAGAATGAATGGTTACATGGTTGTAATGGACGTTATGAGCTGCAGCGAAATGGTAAATCTTGGACCAGAACGATGGGCAGAACAGCAGATTAAAAAAGCAAGCAAAGTACTCGTGTTTCTGTCACCTCGACTTTTACGTTTGTGTGGTGCAGAGGAGGACGAAACACAATACTCTAGTCAGGTATTGTCATATAATTTATAATATGGTTTTTGAGTTGCTAGAAGAAGTCAATTAAAGAAATGTCTGCAATTAATGGACGATTGACGTCACGCATAGACAGCGGCGCGGCGGCTCAGCTGGTTTTGCAGTGCGAAGCTCAAGAAAGTGGAGGAAGCTTACTGAAAGAGAAGCGAAAATAAACAAGAAAACAGCTCAGAGGATCGTGGAACTGAGAAATGTTGAAAAGTAGTACAATTAGAAGAGAAGAGGACTAGTTATGAGCTTGAGAATGTTTAATTGGAACGACAAAATAAATATTAGGTACGTCCGCTTTCGTAGGACATAAGAATTTGGCATATCTTGAAGAGAAATGCAAGAGATTCAAGTTATCGTCATCAAAAAAATATCAATTTACCTTATCCACTAATTTTGAAATGGGTTTCCAGGAAGATGATATTAAGTTGAAATCGTCGAAAGTAACGAGGTAGCCGACAAGCCAAATTGTTATTTTATTACACCTTTTGCTGTTCATTACGAGAAAATACGCAATCACTTGGGTATAACGGCGACCAATAGTGCGAAGATACATTCAATAGCGCGAAAATACGAACATTTGCGCATAAATCAGATTCAATTACGATTTTTGCATTTTTATCAACACTCAATAACACTTTTGGGCATTCATGTGCGTCTTTAGGCATACGAAAGACGAGAAATGTACTTTCATTAACGCCAACACCAAAGTCATTAACACCATCTTGAAAGTCAATAGGGACAACTTACATACATTAAAGTGCAGACACTATTCATTAACATTTTTATGACACTGTTTGCAATTCAACAGCATTCCTGGACAACCTTAGGATGGATAAGACAAACATTAATGTGCTTGTACAATCAATTGAGTGTTCTTTACATTTAATATGCAAAAATCGATTTTCAATAAAAAAGAAATCCAAACAAATTTGGCCTGAGTTTCAGTCCGTTAAATATATATCCCTCAAATACCTGGCTATTTAAACATTCTGGGAGGTAGGTTTGCATGAAATGGTACCCCTTAGCACATTTAGCAGCTGTCACAACGTCATGTTTCTGCGCACGGCTTCAAGCACTGCAGTTGTTGTTTCCGAACTCTGCTAGTGGGATTGCTAGGGCTTTGCCCTCATTCCTGTTATACGCTTTTAAATTTCCGGACTCGAGATGTCGGCCTTTGGTGTCGCTTTAAGACAACTTAAATCCAGGAAGTCACCGAAAAACCGACACAGTATTCATTACTCCGGCAGCTCCCGAGAAAAGCATTTGATAGGTAATATTGCCATGGTCATAGTCAAGTTTCGTCCTCGCTGGCCGCACACTTGGCGGTTCGCCCTCCACTCTCTGTCGCGCCCAACCATGACTTCTGGCCGTGTAGGGTAAATGTATAGCCGCAGCCGTCGACGAACACACAGTAGCGAAGTACGGCGTGATTCTTTAAACAACTTCAGGCCAATTTTTTGGGGGAATTGGTATTGTTTAATTGAAAACATATTTTTGTATATTAAATGTAAAGAACGCTCAATTGATTGCGCAAGCGCATTAATGTTTGTCTTATCCCTTCTAAAACTGTCCAAGAATGCTACTGAATTGCAAACAGTGTCATAAAAATGTTAATGAATAGCGTTTGCACTTAAATGTTTGTCTATTGTGCCTAATGATTTTCAAGATAATGTTAATGATTTGAATGTTGGTGTTAATGAAAGTATATTTTTCTCTTTTGTATGTCGAATGACGCAAATGAATGCCCAAAAGTGTTATTGAATGTTGATTAAAATGCAAAAATCGTAATTGAATCTGATTTACGCGCAAATGTTCGCTTTTTCGCGCTAATGAATGTATCTTCGCGCTGTTGGTCGCCGTTTCACGCAAATGATTGCGTATTTCCTCGTAATGAACAGCAAAAGGTGTAAGTGTGGAAACATTGTGTCTGGTTGGTTGTGGATATTGTTATCAGTACCGCCAACGAGGTTAATCGTGTGATTTCCTGAAGTTGTTGACAGACAGATTTCAGGTATGTCGTGGCGCTCGTGTTATAAGAATATTATGTACAAGCATGAAAACGCTTTGTAAGTGTTTAGTTGAAGTGATTTTGTCTTAGACAACCGATTGTGGGGTCAAGAAAGGTGGATTCTAGGTCCGTTTTAGTCGGGCATCTCGCTATGAGCCTCATAGTTTAAGAGACTGAAAGGTTATTATTTCTGTGCTTTTAAATGTCCGCTGCTCTTGCTGTGATGAACATTGCATTACGCAAATTGGCCCAAGTCCATCAATCGACACCTTTACACGGAAGCATCCATGATAACTCCTTACACTGAGTAAACGGCAAATCACAAGACTACAGTGTGTCTTTTAACGTATTCAACGATTGTCAACGTATATTTTGAAGTTAATTTTTTATCTCGAGTAGTTTTTATTTTTCTCTTGTTTCAACGCCTTTAGCATGGCGCATACCTTAGTATTTACTATACCCAAAAACAAAAGAAAAACAAAAATTACCTGAGATAAAAAACTAAAAACAACATAAGTCTATCAAACTATCTCTTCACTGAAAGCGAAAAAAAGCTAGCCTCTTTGGCACTGTCATTGGAAATTTGTGCTCAGGACCACAAAACGGAAATTAACATTTTCCCGAGGAGAATACCTTAGACCCCATGCCCTCCTAAGCTCGATTGTCAATCTAGACAAAAATACCACATTAGGAACCAAAAATGCTGGCTACGCCCCTGTGACAGAGATTTTAAGAACAAAACTCTGCTATCAAGGATGCTCAACGTTACGTAACTGAAACCATATTCTTAGTATGCGAATTCTATTTTATTTTTTTTATTATTTTCTCATTCGATTCACCATCAGTTCTAGTTCGCTTAAGTTAGCAGCATGTATTGTTTATTGCTTACCTCAACAATATTTGATAAAACTATTCATCAATATATACAAGCCCCACAAAAAATCCAAATGAACTTACTGATATAACGTCTGATCTATATAAGAGAGACAGGTAAGAAGTAACAATATATATAAATAGAGGCAAAAATATATAAACCATATAATTCCTCTATTCTATTATACACTATTGAAATACTTTTTTTTATCAAACTCTGTAAACTACAAACATATCACAGCAGAATGGCGAAAACTTAACCGCCCTGTTTATATAAGGTGAGCCAGCAAGTGACTCACCTCGTATAAATCAACCTCGTTCCCAGGGTTCTCTTATACTCGCAGAGATCCCTGGGAACGAGGTTCAAAATAAACAGGCCCCTTAGTCTACTCCAAAAATGGCACACTGAGTACTCTATACAACTCGATACCAGCAAGGGACATAGCATGCGTGCCTGGCACACTGGTTGACATGTCTTTTATCTGGACTATCTTGAACTGACGATACGCTCTTACTTCCCCTTTCACAGACCACGTTTTTGTTTTATATGACAAGTCTTTATTTCCTGACAACATGTGTGGAAAACGCTGCGACCTCCAATCAACTTGATGATGCCTGCCCAGCACACACTAATCATCGTCATTACAAAGCCTACCAAGGAGCTCAAAGTTTTGAAGAAAGTTTCTGTCATTGCATCCGAGCTGCCTCACAGTGTAGTCGGTAAGCCGCAGCGTGTAGTGATCTCCCGAATCCAGACACCATCCCGATCGTGTGGAACTGTTACCGGAAGTGAAATATTCCAAGATATTTTCAGGGTCTCCACGACCATTACCATCGCAGTAGGTCACTTTCACTCCGGAAGACGGTACTCGAGCAGGATTCAGCCACATACTGACTCCGGCTTTGAAACCGAGGTAGTGAATAACACCTTTAGTATCGAAANATAGCATGCGTGCCTGGCACACTGGTTGACATGTCTTTTATCTGGACTATCTTGAACTGACGATACGCTCTTACTTCCCCTTTCACAGACCACGTTTTTGTTTTATATGACAAGTCTTTATTTCCTGACAACATGTGTGGAAAACGCTGCGACCTCCAATCAACTTGATGATGCCTGCCCAGCACACACTAATCATCGTCATTACAAAGCCTACCAAGGAGCTCAAAGTTTTGAAGAAAGTTTCTGTCATTGCATCCGAGCTGCCTCACAGTGTAGTCGGTAAGCCGCAGCGTGTAGTGATCTCCCGAATCCAGACACCATCCCGATCGTGTGGAACTGTTACCGGAAGTGAAATATTCCAAGATATTTTCAGGGTCTCCACGACCATTACCATCGCAGTAGGTCACTTTCACTCCGGAAGACGGTATTCGAGCAGGATTCAGCCACATACTGACTCCGGCTTTGAAACCGAGGTAGTGAATAACACCTTTAGTATCGAAATCTCCCTCATACCTGAAATGATCTGAAACCAAAAACAACAGAAAAACGTTAAAAGAAAATGTAAACATAATAAGGAATCGCACAATGTTGTCCTCTTAGCTTGGAAGAAACATAACTATTGAAAATGGACTTAAGAGTGGACACCACCGCACAGTAATGGCAACGGATGCCCGCGAAGCAAAGTGCACGTAGTACTGAGGTTGTCTGCAAAACAAACACGAGATGAAAATCGAAGGAAACCGTTTATGGCATGAAGTTCTTCTTAATTAAAAATTCAGTGATTTCATAGGTCATAAACATTGCACTCTCTGAGAATTAAAGACGGAAAGGATAAAAAAAACAGTCAAGACAAAATCTCAAATCCTGTTACACTGTAGAAATGAGTAAAGTGGTAACAGTTTGACTGTTCTTATATTATTTATTTTGTGATAATTCGCTTCTTAGCCTTGTGGAAGTTCTGCTTTTTTGACACCGAGAAGTCCGTTTACACTCCACTCGTTGCGACTGTCTTCCCGATGAGTCATCGAATGGCTCTTCAAAATCATCCTTAGAACTTTGCAGTTCGGACAATCGTCCTACGTAAAGAAAGAAAAAACGCTATTTTGTCAGTAATCTTATTGTCAATCTAATTGTTTTGCGAATTACAAAAAATACAAAGAAAAGAGACTAGCAAAATTGTTCGGTATAACGAGGTTTCGTTAAATCGGAGCTTCTTTTACTATTACTTTTCTTATACACCGTTCGTTATAAGGTAACGAGTACTTAGTTATATATAGGTTTGTTATATAGACGTTCCACTGTACTGGTACAACGTACTTCCGCCAGAGGTAATGAAGAAACTATAATCACCTCCACAGCTCTTATACCCTTAAGGCTGGGCCTCGCATTTCGCAACGTACCGCGGAGAAATTATAAGGGAGCGAGAAATATTTTGAACAAAGTCAGCAAGTTTTCAAAATAAGGCAGAATCGCTAAGAAGTCAGTGAGTCATAAAATGGCCAGTATCTTTCATTCCGCACTCTATTTACAATGTTTTGATGAGGGAGAGAAGGGACCTCCTGATCATGACTATATTATGCTTTGTTGAGGGCTATAAAAGAGGAGACTACCCGAAAGGGTACGTTTTCTCCAAGCCACAACCCAAAAAAGCGTAAAGCACCTTGTTGTTGCGAATAAAAGAGAACCGTAAAAACATTATAATGTTGTTCGTTTACAACGGGGACGAGGATGTGTTGGAATGATACAGAAAGGGAACGGATCAGAGATGAATCGGTGGATTCATTCACGCGAGGCTTTCGAGCTGAAGCTAGAGCTTAACTGCAAGTCAGCTGACGTTAAATCAGAAAAAGGAATCCATAGCAGCTTATCAGATATCGCGCTGTGAACTTCTACGATAAGTTTCATTTCTAACTTCAAAAAAGAGGCAACCGATTTAGTTTCAGTTCACGTGCCATTTCTTTCTTGCGCCAAAGTAAATCACGCTATGCTACAACTGCATTGCGAGGCAGGATCCATGCATAAGGATCAATTATGTAACCACTGTTCGCTTACTAAGCACTTATTTAGAGTACATCTCAGAAGCGTCTAATTTCTTTCAATAAACCGTGTTGTACTCACTCACTGTGTAGAATTAACATGCTCATAATTTCAGGCAATAGTAGCTACGCAAAAACGTAACAGCAAAGACATTCGTACTGCGTACGTTTAGACTGCAAACCTTATTGCGTGATCGCTTGGCTGAATGCATATGTTGACATAAAAGTGTGTATTTCTCTTTTTGAGATTGACGGACTCAAATAAGTCTTCTGTGTATGAAATTGCCTTCAATAACTAGTAAAATCTCCGCCCATGCTTACCTCGAACCGATTATGAAACGCGAGCAGTACTTCGCAGATGAAATCTACACAAACTTGTACATCGCAATAAACTTCCTTAAGTTGTCAACTGCCTGACAACAGCTGTACGTAGTCAAGCCCACAAAAAACAGCTATTGTCTTTTCAGCATTCCTTGACCTTTACGCTTGAGAGGCTGTAAAAGATTGTTTTACACAGTTTTGGAGTTACACGAGAACCTAGCGAGCCTCTGCTCCAACTGTGTAGAGTTTTCAAAACACAATTGAAAAAATCGGTGTTCAGTGAACGTTGGAAGGTTATAAAGATTTGAGGTGCTCTTTTCCTTACACTGTGATATACCGGAGCGTTCGTTACATAGGTATCATTTATTTATTTAGAGGAGAATTCACTACGTTACAAAACCTGTAATGTTTACTCTAAAATTTTTAGAGTTGAATATCAAAAGGACCTCAGAAGCCCAGATCATATAGTGACCCTCAAGGCCCAGCAATTGATTGCGTAAACGAAAACCCACTATTCGTTAAATCAAAATCTGGTCTCGATAATGGATGAAAACCGAAAATATAGCTTCCAACACAATGCGAGTTTGCCTTTCATTAAGCTTGAACACTTGCCTTAAAGCCATGAAATATAATTCTATCAATCTCCGACTTTCTCAAGTAACGATTTCATTGACTATGCTGTGTATGAAGCCGATTGCTAAAATAAAGCCAAAATCTATACACTTCTAAATTCCATCGGTACACTGACTAGGATCGATCGGGAGTACTTTCTATGATAGTCTGTAGGAGGAGCCACTCAACTAAACAGGGACCGCCATTGGTTGATTCTTGGTCACTTGGCCTTAGTGGCCTTGACTAAAATCAAATGTATCCCAGAAGCATAACAACACGTGATCAAAGCATGGTGGAAAGTGGTTTTAAAGTTATCCTAGAAAAGAAACAGCAGCTAGTGGAGGAAAAAGATGTAGATAATATAAGGAAAGTACTTTGTAAATCATTCATTCAGTTGTTTTAAGAATTAGATTTGTGTTGTTATAAGTACCTAGTCCACTGTTTTGGTTCGCTCCGGTTATTCTTTTGTTGCTGTTGAAATGAAAGTCTGGAAATATACTGAACAAAACATTTAATGTCAGGTCTCTCGGGAAACCAGTCTCGAGTCCTGAAGTTTCCCTTGACAAACTAACTGTTTCCCTCGGGACCTGACATTAAGTGTATATTATTTTTTATTCAAAATATTTGCCCGTTTCTGATTAGATAAAACTCCACGCATAATTTACCATAACCAGCTACTGTTGACCAAATTTGGCAGGAATTTTGTCATATTGAACCGATGATGTCAATATGACGTCAAAAGTGCAGCCTGGTTGCAGGTTATTGAACCGTTAACCGACAAAAACCTGGGGACGAGGTTCAGTTGTTTTGGTAGTGAGAACAAAATGGCTGAACAGTCGGCGGAATATTTTACTCGAATCACGGCGAAATATTGTCTATAAACTGGCAAGAATAGAATGAAGACAGAGGACATCTGCTATTTGCAGTATATTTGTAGACCTGAACAGTCCTTTTTCTCCTAAACTTCGCGATAAAGATGCGTTATCGATATGAACTTACATCGACCAAGGTCAGAATGTTTTAGCTTGTTTTTAAACGTCATGGGAATTATTTCGAAGGAGTAATTTAGCAATTATTGAATTCGGCATTCGTGTGATATGAAGAATTCCGCCTGCAGATCCAGGAAGGTGTTATCGACGAGGTGGATAACACCCTCCGAGATCTGCAGAATTCTTCATATCCTACGAAAGCAGAATTCAATAATTACTAACTATATCGAAGGAACAAGTCTCATGAAAGCTTCAACATTTCAGTTTTGTAAAACGTTACATGAGAACTAAGCCTACATCACGATTGCAGGCGTTTGTTGGCTGCGCGGAATACATGTAGTTACTGCTCGCGTAACCGCAAAGCTCAATTCTAAACCCCTCCTGCCATCTGCCTCCTTCCATCGCCCTAAACCAATGCCTAGCCTATTGAAAGTGATAAAATCAAAGTTGGCGGCCAAGGCAGCATTACGAATATAAACAAGCAGCTTTCACTTGCCCCAAATATTGCAGTGCGTAAGGAGCTGCGCGGTGTATGGGGGAAGGGATTGTCTGAGGGCAGTCTTTGTGCTCGTTTAAAATAGATCTAATGGCATGTTATAAGAATGCTACTGTCAACAGATTTTGACTAGCTAAGAACAAATTGATATTATGGCCAAAAAAGAGGCTAGACTTATTCATAGTTTCGAAGGCAAGTTCGTATCAAGATAAAGTAGCGCCTGTTCGCAGGCCAAAGGAAAATAGTTTCGTAAAGTCGACCGTTGCGTTTGCACGGCCTCTTGCGCTTTTAAGCCCATTTTACAAAAATTAATTTGAGTGGCAATATAAAAGCCGCAATTTTATGGCATTTTCCAATCTTTACGCGGCAATTCCATAGGGTACATGTAATGAAAACGCTAATCAATGAAATCACTTCTATGTCCTTGGTGATTCAATGTCACGCAAAAACTACCCAAGAAATTCCCAGAAGCTAATTTACCGGGGCAAAAAATGTCTGAACAGTAATCGGCTCCTGACAATAATTATTGCATCTTTTCACCTATACAATCACTACTATACCCTATTGTTCGCTATTGTGGACGAAGATGAAAACCAGTACCAGATCCTTAGTAGTAGAACTCCGATAACCCGAACTCGGATAACTCGCCAGTCCACGCTAACTCGAACTAATTAAGTCCAATTTTACCTCACCTCTCAGTCATTTTTCTCGGTTGACCGGCTCAAATTCGGATAACGCGAATTCCCCCCGACTCCAACTAGAATTTCAATCTTTCCCTTGATCAAAAAGTCACTGAAATTTACACCGATAACTCGAATTCTTGTTCTTAACTCCATAGGGATACCATCCCATTAGCTCCTCCTAGGGGCCCGATTCGATTTGTCAAAATTATTGGAAAAAATATCGGACTGCCGGTCATTTAGTGTTTTGAAAATCCTGACCGGTTACCGGCCATATAGCCGCAACCTTTATTGTTCTAAGAGGGAATGACACAAGGAGCATTAGAGCTACGAGCCCAAAATTTTTGTATCATATTTATCAAAAATTGAGCATAAATGCCATCCAAAATTGTTTAAATTGGTGTTTAATTCGTGACTTGGTTGGCCAAAATGCAAGTTAATGTTGTGTTTTTATTGTCGTTTCTCAAACCTATCTTGTAGCGCAGATCACAGTCCAACGAAGTTCTTTAAACTTGGCTGATGATATAAACAGTCTTAAACTCAAGAATTTTAAGTTTCGTTCGAAAATTTGCTCTTATCGCCAAATCAAAGCTTCAAAATAAATTTCAGTCATTCAGTTGAAAGCGAGAATGATTGAACTTAATATACATATCAAAAATCGAAAATTATCTGGCCACTTCGATCTGACGCGACTCGAGCACGTTATTAGAAAAATACTAAAACTGGCTCATAATTAAGCTAGTCAACTTAAACGCGATTGTTAAAAGGAAGATAATTTCTAAATTTAGGTCATCACTGACAAAGATTCTTAGCCTCATATCCCCTTCTACTTAAAACTTCACACTTAATTTAATTCCATTTCTTCACGATTCCTTCCCTACGGCAGCCTTTCTACCCTTTAGGTATACTAGTTCTAGGTATATAAAGCGTCTGAATTTCAAGCTACTGTGATTACAATAAGTTGTACACGAGCAAAAAAATGAATACTCAGTCATATGCAAACGTTTTTTAATCAAAATCTGGTACACTCAGCACTCCATATAGCTCGATACCAGCGAGGGACATTTGAGGTGCACCTGCGGGCATTGAATCTCTTAATTGAACAATTTGAAACTGACGATGGGCTTTTAGTTCTCCTTCCACAGACCATGTCTTTGTTTTGCATGGCACCGGTTTCATTTTATCGCCTGATTTCCCATAGTATGACCATTCCCGTAACTTCCAGTTGACTTTATAATGTCTGTTTAGTAAACTCCACTCATCGTCATCATTAAGCCTTCCTTGGATCTTAAAGTTTTGTAAGAAATTCTTTGAATTACTTCCACGTTGCCTCAAAGTATAGTCAGTAAGCCGAAGTGAGTAGTACTTTCCCAAATCCAGACACCAACCCGATCGTGTGTAACTGTTGACTGGGTTGAAATATTCTAGGATATTTTCAGGGTCTTCACGACCTTCCCCATCGCAGTATGTTACTTTCACTCCGGAAGATGGTACTCGAGCAGGATTCCTCCACATGCTGACGCCGGCATTTAAACCAAGGTAGTGAATGACTCCCTTAGTATCAAAGTCTCTCACGTGCCTGAAATGGTCTGAAATGGAAAAGCAGAGTTACTGAAATCCTCACCTGGCTGTACACTTTCTGCAACACCATTTCTTCTGAACGAATACTTTATGGTTCTTCAAAACTCCTTGACGTCATTGATTAGTGTAGACTCTGCCTACATATCGTGGTCGCGATCGTATAAGGCAGAGCACACTTCTTGAACAACTGTGTTAAGATCTGTTTGGTAACCAAGTGGCCAAACACTCCTTGAATAAAATTGAAGGACATCTTTTCGAGGCATTTGATTTTTTTGCCCGGTCTTGCGAAAGCTGTCACATATATTTTTTGCGAAATTTACCCACACAAAGTAACTAGATGGAGATTAAAACTGTTCCCGGTTTTTATGCGCGGCAACTTTACAGGCTGTCCCAAAAGTTCGTTTCTCTAATTATAATGCTCAATAGACTTTGGGCGTTCATCCAAAAAAATATAATCATCCCAGCCCCTTTCCACAGTAAGACTTTTGTACCTCTTTACAAATTTGAGACGAGCTGATCGTTGCTTGGCGGACTAAGAAACGCTTTTTTTGCCATCTCAGGGGCATCTAACCTTCGCTTTTCACGGAACCTGCTCCAGACTTAGCTTGCTAACTGTTGTGAGAGGAGTACCATGTCAAGTTTCGTCTTTTGTACCCAGTTTTCTTTAAAACTATTTTAGCTGCTTTATTCAGGACTTTCGGTCTTCCCCTTCGTTTCCTGTCTTCAAAACCTTCTTTTCTCGATGACCATTTTCCCGCCCAACATTTGGATTTTTCCAGTTTTTCAGCAGTTTCTTCAACTGAAAAGCCAGTAAATCGCAGTATGCATGCTTATGCTCTCTCGTGGCTGAACGTTTTTGCGTTAAAAGGGTTTATCTTTCATAGTAATATTCACAAAAAAAAAACAGGGAAGGAGTTCGCGCGACGGGCTACAAAGACAAAAAATCTTTGGTGGGAAATAAACTCGCGCACGCGCACCTGTGGCGCGGATGTACACAAATCGAATATTAGAGTCAAAAGATGGTACAACAAGTATAAAATATTGAATTACATTTGAAAGACACAACTTTTGTTTACACGATTTGCTTACCAAGTCCAATCGTACTGCATTACAGATTTAGAGAGTAGAGGAACGAACTTTTGGGACACGCTCTAAAAGAGCAGCCGCTTATTTGTACTTACATTCTTTAGTTTTTGTGAATTCGTTTCTTAGACGTGTCGAAGGTCTACTTCTTTGGTCCTGTCCCATTCCTTGCGACTGCCTTCTCGCTGAATTATCAAATAACGGCGTTTCTAAATCGCCGTTCTCCAAACTGGTTAGTGGCTCTACGTGTAACAAATATACAATGTTAACGTTATTCTTGACTTTCTATTCTGTCTTCAGTAGCCCACGATTTTTTCACCCTTTCCCCAAACAGAGAGCCTCTTCACAGGCTAGTCTTCAGGAATGCGCGGCCGAACGAAAATATAGTCTACTCAGTATGGAATTTTTCGCGTTCCATCTTAAACAAAGTGTATCAAAAAATAGAAACTATAATGAGACCCATGGCCCTGGCTAATTACGCATCCCTCTAGCTTCACACTGTGAAACAATAATTGAGTAAAATTAAAATTCGGACACTTCGGTTGACCGCGTAGTTTGTGCACTTGTGATCAAACAATGTAAGATTACCGCCGGAAGTTTTACAAAGATAACTTTATACAAAATCATGGTGATTTCGTACCTCTTATGTTGTCGTCTTCGTTGACACTTAAAGCAGCAGCGCCGCTCCTTTCATCATAGCCTGATCTTTCCAAATTGCTGTCCTGTAAAGTTCTCGGCCAGAACTGCAACTGTTCTTCTAAACTCTTGCACTTGGTCTTAAGCTCCTCCTTCTTTGTTTCCAATACCAGCAACCGTTCAGTTACAAGCTCTTTGTCTAATTTGTAGAGTCTATACTATTCTCTGCAAAAAAACCCGAAAATATATAGCATTAGTTTTCCTCTATGATCAAGTTTTATACTCTGATCACCCCTGGCAGAAAAAAAAACAGTTGTCGTCATTAACCTTCTTTCAAAAGAATGCAAGCCAGATGAGGTTGTTCCTTTTCCAATCCATTCACAAACTCTGAGAAAGCATTCGGGTCTTCTACTTTTCTGAGCTTAATGAGCAAAGCCTTATTCTTATTCCGACGTGTTTGCATTGAAAGTATCTCCTCCAAGGCCTATTCATCAATAATTTTCGCTTGATACAAATAATTTGTCACAGGTTCTGGGTCCTTATCTGCCCGCAGTTTCATATGGAACTGTTGAAGAATGTCATTTTGGCGCTGTATTCTCTGCATGGCTAATAACCTTTCCATGATTTCCTTGTTAGAGCTGAAAAGCACAAAGAAATACCCATCGTTACAATTATAAATAAAATTAAACTTGTCATGATTTCAGGTGAAACTCGGTACACTGTTTTAGGAATTCAAGGAGGATAAAATCGTAATCATAAAAAAGAGGTCCCTCTTACACGTATGCGGCTGTGTTGACGAATGTAACAAAGCTATTTAGGCCTACTTTAGTAATCAATCAAGGTTAACAGTATATCATTTAATAAAACTAAATGGTTTTCTGGTGAGCCATTTACGTAACAATTTTTTTAAAAAAATAATAATAAGATGCTCGAAGACACTTAAACTACAAACAACATCATCCTAGATAGGCACTAAAGCTTTATAAAATAACTATTTTGGAACGATTAAAACTGAAACAGCCACGTCCCGCCCCAAACTTGACATGTACAATTTTAATTTAAAAGGAGGCCAGGCTTTTATTAATACAGCTTCTTATATTACGGAGAATTCATCAATTACATTTCAGTCCCTCATAATCCAATGATACGTCTGATTCGATCTGGTCTGTATGTAAAGACGTTCGAATAGGTTGCCGTTCTGATAACGATACAGACACTGATAAACTATACTCAATTATAATAAACATTGTTTCGAAAGGAAATAGAATTCGGCAATGCGGAAGCACCTCACTTGTACAGCGTCATACACGAAAGATTAGAAGACCAGTTAGACAGCCATATCACGAAAAATGAACATGCAGGGCAAAAATTGTAGACACTCTTCTTCTTTTCAACTAAAAACTTAGGATCTGCAAACGCATCAAAATGTTCGTTTCAAAACCACACCTAAGCTTTGCTACACAGCAAAAAAGGGGGAATGATGATTCGAAAGAATCAAAGCGGAAGCTTCAAATGTGCAAAGGAACAAAGCAACTGACGTTAAGTTAACAAAAGCCGAGTATTGCAGCATACTAAATTTCGGCTTTAGCCATTGATCTGTATTTCAGTGATTTTTCTAAAGGTTCAATCTACATTTGAAGCAATTTTCGTCAGTTTCCACCTTTCCTGTTTAGGTTTTGCGTATCAGCCTTTGAATTTCTTGCATCAAAACACCCTGAATACAACTCGAGCTTAGATCACAAGATCAAGACGGATCAATTAGTTCTTCATTTGCAAGCTGTTCGCTTACTAAGGCACCTAGAACGGCAAGAATTCCAACACTATACAATATTTTAGCTCTGCTCACTTTAAAAAACAGACTCTAGTGATAGACGATGGTAGCTATCCGGCAGCTAACAACACAAAGATATTCGTATTGTGTACATATATGCTTAGACCGTCTACGTTATTGCGTTTTAACGCTTGACTGAGTGTATATTACTATATTTGCGGAAATGCAAGTTTGTATCAGTTCCTTTTGAAGATTGATAAAGATTGTGTAATTAGCTTCTGAATGGAGTTGTCAAAACCTTACCGTAAACCCCGGACTGGGGTAAGTTATGCGGCAACACCCTCAATTTTGTTCCTTCAAATGTGCCTCTTTATTGCTACGTGCGCCAGCTGAAGCCAAACAAAACCAGTTGGACCTAAGCCATGGACTTTCCAACATTCCTAACCTTTGACACTTTTAAGCTATATTTCAGATATTTCAGTACCATATAAAGAGGTTTGACGCAAACCAGAGTCAAACACTAAATAAGAATCCCCGAGATCTTTGCAAGACGGACTGTCTTTTTTGCCCATTTCTATAGCGTTTAATAATACAAAAATGTTAGTGTTTTACTCTTTAGCAGCAAGCTTCAAGTTTTAATCTAATACCTTGGAAAAAGTACACACAACTATATCAGCTATAAAACCAAGGCGGAGCAGCCATGAACCCCGGCGGGCATGAGCCGCTGTTTTGTCCTTCCGGCTTTCTGATTTGAGGGTCTGAAAGGGAGTACCTCGATAACACTAAACGCTTCATTTTTTGGCTTTGTAACATGGAACAGTTAAATTTTAGGCATTTTAACACTAACAGTAAAATATTCTGTGAAACAGTAATTTTTTTCCACAAAGAAGCAAAAGCGGCTCCAAAATGGCTAATATTATTTTGTTTAGTATATCAGGGAGTTTTCGGCCTTTTTACGACAATTCCGGATTATTTCAGAAGACCTCCGAAGACTACCTACGATTCCCGAAGACTTTCGAAGATTTCCGAGGACTAAGACAGAGGACCGACCATTGCCGAAGATGTCCGAAGTTTAACAGTTTCTCACTTTTCCCCTAGTCACGAACCCTTTGTCATTCTTTACTTATAGTTCTACACTTCTCAGAGGTGAGGAAGTGTGAAAAGTCTGACAAAGTGTGAGGCTCAGGCGCTTTGCGCGCGTACGACTCTTACGCCACGCTTTATCGATTTCTTTACTGATTTTGAGAAAAAACCGACTGTTTTGCAGACTAGCCCCTGCCAGGCTTCAAAAAGAGAATAAAAGAGTCTCATGTACTGATTAAAGATGTTTAAGCTACTAGAGCTACTACAACTACTGTATGACCATTCCCGTAACTTCCAGTTGACTTTATAATGTCTGTTTAGTAAACTCCACTCATCGTCATCATTAAGCCTTCCTTGGATCTTAAAGTTTTGTAAGAAATTCTTTGAATTACTTCCACGTTGCCTCAAAGTATAGTCAGTAAGCCGAAGTGAGTAGTACTTTCCCAAATCCAGACACCAACCCGATCGTGTGTAACTGTTGACTGGGTTGAAATATTCTAGGATATTTTCAGGGTCTTCACGACCTTCCCCATCGCAGTATGTTACTTTCACTCCGGAAGATGGTACTCGAGCAGGATTCCTCCACATGCTGACGCCGGCATTTAAACCAAGGTAGTGAATGACTCCCTTAGTATCAAAGTCTCTCACGTGCCTGAAATGGTCTGAAATGGAAAAGCAGAGTTACTGAAATTCTCACCTGGCTGTACACTTTCTGCAACACCATTTCTTTTGAACGAATACTTTATGGTTCTTCAAAACTCCTTGACGTCATTGATTAGTGTAGACTCTGCCTACATATCGTGGTCGCGATCGTATAAGGCAGAGCACACTTCTTGAACAATTGTGTTAAGATCTGTTTCGTAACCAAGTGGCCAAACACTCCTTGAATAAAATTGAAAGGACATCTTTTCGAGGCATTTGATTTTTTTGCCCGGTCTTGCGAAAGCTGTCACATATATTTTTTGCGAAATTTACCCACACAAAGTAACTAGATGGAGATTAAAACTGTTCCCGGTTTTTATGCGCGGCAACTTTACAGGCTGTCTCAAAGGTTCGTTCCTCTAATTATAATGCTAAATAGACTTTGGGCATTCATCCAAAAAAAGATAATCATCCCAGCCCCTTTCCACAGTAAGACTTTTGTACCTCTTTACAAATTTGAGACGAGCTGATCGTTGCTTGGCGGACTAAGAAACGCTTTTTTTGCCATCTCAGGGGCATCTAACCTTCGCTTTTCACGGAACCTGCTCCAGACTTAGCTTGCTAACTGTTGTGAGAGGAGTACCATGTCAAGTTTCGTCTTTTGTACCCAGTTTTCTTTAAAACTATTTTAGCTGCTTTATTCAGGACTTTCGGTCTTCCCCTTCGTTTCCTGTCTTCAAAACCTTCTTTTCTCGATGACCATTTTCCCGCCCAACATTTGGATTTTTCCAGTTTTTCAGCAGTTTCTTCAACTGAAAAGCCAGTAAATCGCAGTATGCATGCTTATGCTCTCTCGTGGCTGAACGTTTTTGCGTTAAAAGGGTTTATCTTTCATAGTAATATTCACAAAAAAAAAACAGGGAAGGAGTTCGCGCGACGGGCTACAAAGACAAAAAATCTTTGGTGGGAAATAAACTCGCGCACGCGCACCTGTGGCGCGGATGTACACAAATCGAATATTAGAGTCAAAAGATGGTACAACAAGTATAAAATATTGAATTACATTTGAAAGACACAACTTTTGTTTACACGATTTGCTTACCAAGTCCAATCGTACTGCATTACAGATTTAGAGAGTAGAGGAACGAACTTTTGGGACACGCTCTAAAAGAGCAGCCGCTTATTTGTACTTACATTCTTTAGTTTTTGTGAATTCGTTTCTTAGACGTGTCGAAGGTCTACTTCTTTGGTCCTGTCCCATTCCTTGCGACTGCCTTCTCG
>CALNXI010003439.1:35000-38934 GCA_942486025.1 Porites evermanni | reverse complement strand
TCGCCGAAACAATCTTGTTCACAGAGACCTTGCTGCCCGTAATGTTCTTGTTGGCCATGACCACCAAATCAAAGTGTCAGACTTTGGGTTGATGAGACAAATCTATGAAGATATGAGCTGCTCAGCGAAGTCCAAAAAACTTCCTGTGAAATGGATGGCCCCAGAATCACTCTATCAAGGCCTTCACACTACCAAAAGTGATGTGTACGTACAAATGATTCCCGCTCTTTTAAACACATTTCAATACATTCCTGCTCAGAAAACCTCAGCTACCCTAAAAATCGTGATCAGTGAGTTTAATTCAAACCGATCTAGAATTCCAGTGGTTAATATAGTGGGTAATTTCATACTTGTCAGCGCAATTTTGACTCAGGACTATATATAGTTTTCATAGTCAATAGCGAGAGCGGCGTCTGTAAATCAGAGTGTATGTAAAGATCACTTAAAAGCTTTCCTTTGCCGGGAAAAGTTTACGAATATGCGACAGACCCGTCACGTAAATTGGTATTGATTTCCCTACTCTATTAACCTTGCTAGGCCATTTGCTAAGGGCTTTGAGCATCTGAGGCCTGGTGTCATAGGGTTCAATCAAGCGCGAAGGCACGGAAAGGTGGAGACAAGCCCTTTTTCCCTTAGTTCGTCAAGTAAAAAGAAGAGGAGGAAAATTTATAGCGTTTATGCAGTGAGCATATTCATGACCTTTGTGCTTTTCTTTATAGTTGGTCTTTTGGTGTTGTTCCTTGGGAGATGGCTACATTGGGTGAGTAGACTGTCACACACTGATCATGTTACCTTCCAAGGGGAGTGAGATCCCAAGGACTGTCCTCCCTAGTGCCACGGGGGATATGACTTAAACAGTACGACGTGCCTGATGTTAAAGGACGACACTGGGACTTTTAAAAGAGTGAGTCCTTATTAAATAAGGTTATTGCCATCAGGAAATAGGCTGATACCTGATCAGTTGTATTCGTGGCAAGCCATGCCAGTAGGCTTTTTTGTTTTGAACTAGGCTTTATGTCTGAAATCATAAATAAGTGATAATCGGCATTAACTGTGTACGCATTATAGAGAGCATTATTACTAAGCACCATGCTTGCTTCCTTGCTTTCTTTCTTTCTTTCCTTCTTTCTTTCTTTCTTTCTTTCTTTTTTTCTTTCTTTTTCTCTTTCTTTCTTTCTTTCTTTCTTTCTTTCTTTCTTTCTTTCTTTCTTTCTTTCTTTCTTTCTTTCTTTCTTTCTTTCTTTCTTTCTTTCTTCCTTACATTTAAATGCAACTCTGACCCCTATTCAATCTCTGTTCTTTTGCAGAACTGCATTATTGAGTGCGGGGGGATGAAGACTCGTGGACGTTGACATTTCCAGTAGAAATCTATCCAATGGAATGAGCCGTATTTTCAAATAATAACATGTATATTTTTTTCTTTTTCATAACGTGACCAGGAGGCGTACCATACCACACGCTAATCAACTCAGAGTTGTATCGACTGCTTGGCACTGGTTATCGCATGGAAAGGCCTGACATGTGCTCTGATGATGTGTACGTTTCTTGATCAGAATCGTCTTAAAGTTTACAAATAGATTCGATTTTTCCGTGCGTCTTCTTAGTTATAAATTATAGCAATGAACGTTGCAGAAGACAAGTCGGTTGGCGATTTTTGACGTTTTCTTCGATCAAACTGGTTACTGAACAGACGGACGGCAAAATCTTAGCTTAAATATTTGTTTCATACAGTAGTAAGATAGTGTTAAGACTTTAACAGAGATCGACAGCAAGGATTTTTTCTCCATGTTCGATATTTCCTTATGGTCATTGATTAAAACTAGGTATTCTTTCTCTTACCTGGTAACAGCTTTATTAGCAAAATTTGGCGATGTTGGATAATTCTTTCAACTTGGAAAACTTTAAAAAAACATTTCCAGCAGACCATTCCAAAACCATCCACCACGCGAGGGTCCCGTCGCTGTCGTGTTTCCTCTCGCGTGCCGCTCGTGCGTGTACTTCTCACGAGATCGCCCCAAGTGGAGAGCTTGCTCGCAGGCTAGGCAAGAAACCGACAAGCCTAACTATCCGGCGTGAGTGGTTCCCAGCTGGTCTAAAGGAAAAACTATTCTACTAAATTGGGGTATCTTACGTCAAATAGAAACGGTTTCTATGTATGTAATAATGGAATGGAACTCTTACTAACTCAAATTGTTGTTGTTGTTGTTTTTTATTCATAACAGATATGAGCTGATGACTGACTGTTGGAAGGAGGAACTACGCTCTCGTCCCAGTTTCTTTCAGATGATCGAAAAACTGGAGGTGATAATGCAGAGGGATGCACCATACTTGGATCTAAACAAACATAATGAAAATCATCCGTATTATAACGTCCCCCTGAAGCTAGTAGGAGCTTCCCCAATAGTCAGACAATTTCAGACCAAACGATTATAAACAGTTAACTAGTAATTATTCTTGAGAAAGTGATCTTAAAAAGTTTGAAGGAAGTAAAAGTAGAAGCATAACAAAAACCGTAGTAGCAGTCAGTAGTAGTAGTCCGCGGGATCATAAGCGCGCACAAAGTTTTGGCAGAGGAGCTGCAAAGCCGCTCGGCTTGGGGAAGGGGTAGCCTCCCACGCAGACGTTCTAAGGGGTTCGTCACGCGTTCCTGCCCCTCGAACGTCTGCTGACTTGAGCGGTAAAAAACGTTGACCAATCACAGCAGACTTCCAGATCTGGGAAGTGCACTTTGGAACTTGAGAAATTATAGCTCCAGAAAAGATCAGAAAGGTCGCATGAAAGGTGAAGACCGTACAGTTTTAGGACAAACTACTCAGTTAACTCACAAGCGTTCGTACTTGTGGCTACCCTCAGAATCTCGTTGAAAAAAATTACCTCGGAGGTTAAATTTGCTAAACGGAAGTCGGCTTTCCTACAAAACAATAGCGTGTGAAAACAAGTTCTGCCTTTTGTTCAGTCGTACAAGGTAACCTTGCCGTTGCATCACCCAAAGAACAACTTTATGAGCAAATGACATCTAATCCAGCCTTTACAGAGAGAAATATTCAAAAAGCCAACGCTTATCTCCTATATTCTCGTCAGGAGCAAAAATCTTTGTTCACGTATCACACTCTACAGAGCTTGTGCGTATGTGTTTGGCTTGTCAACACTTTGACTTCAACTGTACCGATTGGATCTCCGATAATCTGCATGTGATCTCCAGCCGATATTTGCAAACAATGGGAAAGGAAGTTATCTTTCAGTTCAGCAGACGTTCGTGGGGCAGGCACGTGTGACGAACCCCTGAGGGCCTGTTTACATGGAGTGGGTGACCCCGGTCTAGAGGGGTTGGTTTCTTTTGTTTTCACGCTCTGGGGGACACGAAACAAAAGAAACCTACCCCACTAGACCAGGGTCCCCCACTCCATGTAAACAGGCCCTAAGAATGTCTGCTGGGGAGGCTAGAGAAGGTGAGGAGAGGTTTTGAAATTCCCTTGCGGCTTCACAACCAAAACTCTCACGCGGGAGCAAAAAAAAAAAAAACAAAACAAAACAAAAAACAGGCCAGCTGATCTGACAGGCAGACCGAGCGTACTATGGTTGTTGCATGTTGTACAACAGGGAACTTAAGAACCACGACGAAGTTCACGACGACGACGTCTGTTGAGTGAGAAAAGACTGGAAAGAGAATGTCAGTTTCGGCGGCAAAAAGGAAACTTAAGATGTACAGTCAACTCCCGCCTTGCGGACACCTCGCTATTACGGACACCCCGCTATTACGGACAGCAGCAAAATCCCCGGCGAAGGTTACAGACGTTTGACTGAAATAAACTCCCGCTATTACGGACTCTCGCTACTACGGACTTACGGACACTTTATTCGGTCCCAACGTCACAATTTTATTGTTTTCTCTCTCGTTATAGCGGACACCGAGCAGCATCTTGGAATATTTGCA
>CALNXI010003439.1:0-30000 GCA_942486025.1 Porites evermanni | reverse complement strand
CATTTATAATTTACAGTTTGAAGAGAGCAATTTCTGGTTTGATGTTTATTTTTTTCAGTCTTTATAGCGATTATTCCTACCCACTTACTTTGTCAATTGTAGGCGAACCCTCCTAAAGCTGAATTTCAAGGGACCATATTCAAGCTCAGAAAGAGAAATAAAATTTCGTCGTTGCTTATTTACGTCCTCCATAAAACGCGAAATTAGGCATTTTCACGTCGTAGTCGTGCAAAAACGGGAAAGAAATGAACAAAAAAGTGTGTTGCACGTGCGAAGTTGTTGTTTTGCTAATTAAACCTATTGTTTTTTTGACGTTCTAGTTGTCGTCCGCGTCGTTGGATCTTAAACTCCCTAAATTGTACAAACGACCGGTTTCAATAGACCGGCGAAATTTCTCATTTTATTAAAGCACTGAGGTTACGACAACTTCGAGTTAAACTGATTTCACGGGTTGTCAAAGAGTCCAGCGATTCCTTTTTCCCAGGTGAGCGCCGACTCATTTCGCTTCAATATTCAGGAATGCTCTCGATCTTTTTACGCTTTCATTGCCTCTCGCCCGACATGTTTTGCACGGCGTTTGGTCATGCGAAACCTCCACGAAACATCCACGCCTCGCGCGAGGTAACTTTATCCCGATTCTAAAAATAACTCGAGACGAATTATCTATGGAATAGGGTGTATATGGGGGATGCCCTCTCTGTCCCCTTTATAATCTCTTGCGTAAACGTATACATGTAATGAACAAAATTATACGAGTGCGATCATCTTATGTTTATCGTAGGCTTGGCATCGACGCAACTTGATTTTGAAACACTGACATAAAAGTATTATTTCTGTTTGAAAGGAGGATTTGTAGTATTGGCCACGTCAACTTTTTCCCATTTGTAACTGCGGTTTCGGTATTTGAGTAAATTGTGATGCGGTATTGTCGCGCTACCATGTGGGGTATTGCGGTATTCGTACCCCCCTTACGCCCCACTCCTTACCTAAATGCGTACAAATAAATTTATCACTTAACATGCTTAAGCTTATTAGTTCGCTCGCCCGGCCTCCACAGCTGTTGTCATTCTTCGAAGTAAAAACAATTCATTAACCGAATTATCAATCAACATCGCTTGTAAGGCGAAAAAAAGGGACGATACCTGCCGTGGATTTACGAAGATAAGGAAGTGCAAAGGACTTCAAAAATCGCTTGAAAGAGTGGATTCATACCTGCCGAAGCTTGTGGATTGCAGGACGACGTAATTCTACTTTGTTTGGCGTCGTCGATGACACCACGACGACGAAATTTACTCGTCAGTACGCTGTAACTCACTTCCGGTCGTCGTCGTGGTTTTTAAGTTCCCTAATATTGAAAACGATCGGAAACTATTAAAGATTTGTACGGGAGCCGTAGAAGATTCAATAAGATAGTTATTTGCAGAAATTAATTCTTAACAAATAATAATAAAAAACTTCTCTAACGTTATTTACATTGTGTGTTTTTGCTTTTTTTGCGTGATATGAATGAGCCACCGACGATCCGGGGTAGGCGGTGATCTGGGGCCTAGTCTCATTTGCGCCCGCAAGGTAATGCGGTGAAAAAGTTTGATGCGGTGAATATTTCCTTTTTAAGTGACGTTTTTGTAGCCGTCGCCGTCAATCGTCGTCGTTGCTGCTTAAGCTCCCTAATTTCATGACAGAACTCCTCACACTTGAGCTTTCCACAAAGCTGATAAAAAATGGTTGCTCATTCTAAACTTTTGGCTGAAAACTGTTTAACTGTTTTAAGCAGGGAAAGGTTGCTGGCCTACAAACAGAAGCAAAAAAAAGCGCTCGCACTTGCAGTCCTACTGGGCATTACACAGACGCTTAAAGAGCGGAAAGCCCGTTTCATCTCTTAACCTTTACACCCCGAAGTTCTGGTTCAAACTCTTAAACTAGGAAGTTTTGAGGATCAAGCCCCATGAATTATCTCGCGAGCAAGCCCTCCATTTCGAGTGGCGAGCGAAAAAAGTCGCGAGAGAACGGGAGAGCTAGCGGCGAAGCTCGCGCCATCGTTCGCGTTTGGCTCTCGAGTGACTTCTCGCGACTCCCCCAAATGGAGAGCTTGCTCCCAGGCTACCTGTGTGTTGATGTGAATGGTTAAACGCGGGGGTGGAAAGAAAAAGTATGCCAAGGATTGCAAGTTAATGAGTTTCATGTTCTCTATGATCGATAGGTATCGCGAAGTTTCCCATAGCCCTATAATCCTTAGCCAAACGCATTCAATTCTGGCATATTGTGTCCAATATGAAGTAGCTAACGGCCGAGTTTTTTCGCATTTCTGGACATAAAAGAGAAAACGACGACAGGAAATGTAGTTCACTTTTCTTGCGTAAGTAAATGCTTTGGTTATTTTATCGATCATAACAAACAAAGGTGAAAAAGAACGACCAGGTTGCTAAATGAGCTTTGAGTGCAATCAATTATTTCAATTATATATATTTCAGGTTTTACACTTTGCACAGAGTTTAAATTAACTGAGCGAATTACGTAACGACTAAGATAGATTTCTACCCATTAACAGAAATTTACCGAAGACCGACAAAGATAGAAAACTATAAGTTTTAACAGACAACCGACTACTATGGGCCCACTCCCACCTCCCATTCAGACCCTATTTGTTGAGGAAGGACGAAGTTGACGGTATGAATCGTGAACTAATTCTCAAAATTAGCAAATACGCATTCTCTTTAGGTCATTGAGTACAGCGTGCTGTCGCCATTTCTTCAGTTTCGGTTATTTCTTGAATTTACTAAGCAATCGCCAGGTAAGTATGACCCTTGCATATAAATGACGTCATATTAGCAGTCTCTCGCAAAGTTGAAATCTTCTCGGTTATTCAATGAACTGGTCCTGAGAAGCACAATAAACCACTAACTTCATGTGGTAGGTCCCACCCCTATTCTGATTAGCCGCACTGAGAAATGTTTGACCGCACATGACGAAGGAATGCAGGGTCCTGGCCCAATGGTTAGGATTAGTGTCTTAAATAGGGTAAACTGACTTCAATTCTGACTTCAATGAACGACTCTGCAGGTTGAAAGGCAGTGGCGAGAAACACGTCATCATTAATGTGAAATGACTTTTCATCCATTGCTCTATGCTTTTGAAGGTTTTGCTGTTCAACGAAGTGCATCTCAGCCCTCTTATAAACTACCGACCCATGACTTCTTTTGTGCATTTGTTGAACGTACAAATACACAACTACGCTTAATGGTCGCTCAGTAGAGGTCATAGAGGTTCTTCATAAACCGGGTCACTGATAAATTATTATTATTATCTTTAGCAGAAACATCAAACACGCGACGGGGGCGGCATTACTGGTCCACAATCGGTAAACCTTCTATCTCGGACTGTTTTGCTTCATCATTGTATATATTGTAGGCGCTTACACCAGGCGTTAATACTTCTTTTTAACTGCTTAAATGGTACGGGACCTACTTATATTGGAAGCCTTTTTAAATACAGGCATACACCGTATAGGCTAAGAGGCGAAGGCTTGAATTTGGAATTACCTAACTTTAATCTTAAATTTAAGAAGAATTCTTTCCCTTATTCATGAGCTAAGTTATGGAACAGTTTGCCTTCTCAAGTGCGTCTTTCAAGAGATGCTAATGACTTCAGAAGTAAATTGCACGACTGTAGCTTTTTAGAACGCGTCTTATAGTACACGATTGTAGCCTTTAACTGTTTTAGAACGAGTATTATAGTTTTCCTAGTCACGTTTTTAGTATTTGACTTTTTAGTCGGTTTTAGCTTTTTATATTTTATGTTTTTATTACCAAGTTTTTTATATGTATATATTTATTGAGTTGTTTTTAAAATTGAATAATATTATATACCTGTAGTTATTATAGATTTTATTTATACACGTTCGTATTTTGAACGAGTTTTTTTAGCTCTTTGACGAAACGTGTTAAAATAAATGATTGATTGATTGATTGATTGATTGATTGATTGATTGATTGATTGATCATATTCTCAAAAAAAAAAATGAAGCCCAGCTTAGTCTGTCAAGTGCTTGATGGCCGCTTAAACGAGGTGACAACAATGTAAAAACTCTCGTTGGGAAGGGAAAAAGCTGGCCGCGGTCGCTTAACAGAGGTTTAATTTCTTATTCTTTTCTACAGTTATTTCGGGACTTTGATTATTGGCCTCTTAATGGAGGTTCAATTTTATATGAATAAATCAGAAAACCAGCCATAAACAATATACGGCCATAAAATGTACCTGTTAGACCAGTTGGGGCTATTTTATAGACCGAAGAGACAGATTTCTACCCTTTCATATTCTTAAACTAGTGAAGTCACTGCCCTTTCATATACCTGAAGCCCGAAAAAGGTACCCTTTTCGGGCGAAGCCTCCCCGTATAGGTCTTGTAGGGAGTACCTCCTCCCTCCCCCAGGGATGATCTAAGCGCCTGCCTGCCCCTTTTACAATAGTGGCCGTTTGAGGTACCAGGAATCTGATTTACTTTTTGNTGGTAAAACGCCTGTCAGCTCCAAGCAGTCGCGGCGCAAGTATTGAGAAAGATCTCCAATTTCGCGCCCTATTTTCTTGCACTGCTTCATATCTTCCTTTAGGTTCTTAACATCAGTGGAAAGGCTTGCTGTTCTATCATTTGAGCGCTGTACTTGCTTCAAGAGCTCATCATACTTTGCAGAGAAGTGTTTGACCGACTTTTCCAATTCAGAGAATGACTTTTCAATCGAGGTTAATTTAGCTTTTAGAGGTCCAATTTCGGCCTCCAAGAGTGACTTAATTTCATCTTTAGT
The DNA here is from genome assembly GCA_942486025.1 of Porites evermanni. Classification (NCBI taxonomy): domain Eukaryota; kingdom Metazoa; phylum Cnidaria; class Anthozoa; order Scleractinia; family Poritidae; genus Porites; species Porites evermanni. Next base: position 25,201 of record CALNXI010003439.1, on the reverse strand, counting down.
TGCCATCAAAGCAATACAATTGCAGATGCCTGCACTTAACAATGGTAGCCAAAAATTTGGCCAACGTTAAAAAACACGTGCGGCCGCCATTGCGCCATATGCTAATATATAGGTAGGAATATGGGTAGGAATAGTGTCTTAAATAGGATAAACTGACTTCAATTCCGACTTCAATGAACGACTCTGCAGGTTAAAAGGCAGTGGCGAGAAACAGGTCATCATTAATGTAAAATGACTTTTCATCCATTGCTCTATGCTTTTGAAGGTTTTGCAGTTCAACGAAGTGCATCCCAGCCCCCTTATAAACTACTGACCGATGACTTCTTTTGTGCATTTGTTGAACATACAAATACACAACTACGCTTAATGGTCGCTCAATAGAGGTCATAGAGGTTCGTCATAAACCGGGTCACTGATAAATTATTATTATCTTTAGCAGAAACATCAAACACGCGATGGGGGCAGCATTACTGGTCCACAATCGGTAAACCTTCTATCTCGGACTGTTTTACTTCATCATATTCTCAAAAAATTTTTTACAAAAATGAAGCCCAACTTAGTCTATCTAGTGCTTGATGGCCGCTTAAACGTGGTGAAAACAATGTAAAAACTTTCGTTGGGAAGGGAAAAAGCTGGCCGGGGTCGCTTAAAGGTCAAATGAACCAAAAAATTGACATATTCTCTTTTGTCGCTTTACCTTCACCAAACACTGAAAAGAACCATCCTAAGCGAGTTTTGGGTAAAGATTTTTCTTCCCAAGCCTTTATAGAAAGATAAACGATCAAAATCCGAGCATTTACGAAGACTCCACGAAAACGTTTCTGAAATGGCCGCGTGATAGACTAGAGACTACGTGACGTCAATGTTGGTCTTCTCAGGGCAGAAAAACGTTCTGCGCAAGCTTCTGCGCATCCCTTATCGCCTGCGTTTGTTTGTCTCGTGCTGTGAGAGTTCTGACTGAGACTGAATGAAATACACGAGGTGCGAACGTTTGCTCCTTGTAAAGGCTTTTTTTTTTGTTGTTTTTGCTGTTGTTGTTGTTTTTTCGTCACTTGAAAATTACTTTGGATTCAGAACAACCAATGTTAGAGTAAAAACAGATCATCTGTCAGTCTGAGGACGAATAAAACGTTTTGAATATTTCCAAAGAGGTTTGTACTTTTCTGATAATAGTGTATTCGATTTGTGAATTGATTTTGTGTCCAGTGCTTCGCCTTCTTTCGCCGGACTGAATTAAAACCCGCGTGTATTCTGTTATTAGTAGTTACACTTAGTTTTTTTACACGCCCAGATTTATTTACCTTTGCAGAACCAGCTTTATCCTTGTCTTATGTCAAAGAACCGTAATGCTGCGTAATGCTAACGCTTGCGAGTGAACAAACTTGAGCGCTTAAAACTTCCTCGGAACTTTAGAACGCCAGCAAGCTTACTCGAGAAGAAAAGAATACTTCGATCATTTTTCTGTTGCTCAAGTAATAATAGTCAGAGTTCGTTTCCTTTAGTTTTTTCAGTTTTAATTACATAGTTTTGTTATCTTTCTGTACGCGACTTTTCCTTTCACTCGCTGTAAAGTAGCGGAGAACGACAACTGCCGGCAGTGACTCCAAAACAATTGACTCTTCAGTGCCTGTAAACAATTGCTGGAGCTGGATTTGACGGAAGCGAGCAAAACAAATCCTTATGTGCAGTTTTCTGTATTTTCTAATGATTCTCTTAACCTTTACACCCCGAAGTTCTGGTTCAAACTCTTAAACTAGGAAGTTTTGAGGATCAAGCCCCATGAATTATCTCGCGAGCAAGCCCTCCATTTCGAGTGGCGAGCGAAAAAAGTCGCGAGAGAACGGGAGAGCTAGCGGCGAAGCTCGCGCCATCGTTCGCGTTTGGCTCTCGAGTGACTTCTCGCGACTCCCCCAAATGGAGAGCTTGCTCCCAGGCTACCTGTGTGTTGATGTGAATGGTTAAACGCGGGGGTGGAAAGAAAAAGTATGCCAAGGATTGCAAGTTAATGAGTTTCATGTTCTCTATGATCGATAGGTATCGCGAAGTTTCCCATAGCCCTATAATCCTTAGCCAAACGCATTCAATTCTGGCATATTGTGTCCAATATGAAGTAGCTAACGGCCGAGTTTTTTCGCATTTCTGGACATAAAAGAGAAAACGACGACAGGAAATGTAGTTCACTTTTCTTGCGTAAGTAAATGCTTTGGTTATTTTATCGATCATAACAAACAAAGGTGAAAAAGAACGACCAGGTTGCTAAATGAGCTTTGAGTGCAATCAATTATTTCAATTATATATATTTCAGGTTTTACACTTTGCACAGAGTTTAAATTAACTGAGCGAATTACGTAACGACTAAGATAGATTTCTACCCATTAACAGAAATTTACCGAAGACCGACAAAGATAGAAAACTATAAGTTTTAACAGACAACCGACTACTATGGGCCCACTCCCACCTCCCATTCAGACCCTATTTGTTGAGGAAGGACGAAGTTGACGGTATGAATCGTGAACTAATTCTCAAAATTAGCAAATACGCATTCTCTTTAGGTCATTGAGTACAGCGTGCTGTCGCCATTTCTTCAGTTTCGGTTATTTCTTGAATTTACTAAGCAATCGCCAGGTAAGTATGACCCTTGCATATAAATGACGTCATATTAGCAGTCTCTCGCAAAGTTGAAATCTTCTCGGTTATTCAATGAACTGGTCCTGAGAAGCACAATAAACCACTAACTTCATGTGGTAGGTCCCACCCCTATTCTGATTAGCCGCACTGAGAAATGTTTGACCGCACATGACGAAGGAATGCAGGGTCCTGGCCCAATGGTTAGGATTAGTGTCTTAAATAGGGTAAACTGACTTCAATTCTGACTTCAATGAACGACTCTGCAGGTTGAAAGGCAGTGGCGAGAAACACGTCATCATTAATGTGAAATGACTTTTCATCCATTGCTCTATGCTTTTGAAGGTTTTGCTGTTCAACGAAGTGCATCTCAGCCCTCTTATAAACTACCGACCCATGACTTCTTTTGTGCATTTGTTGAACGTACAAATACACAACTACGCTTAATGGTCGCTCAGTAGAGGTCATAGAGGTTCTTCATAAACCGGGTCACTGATAAATTATTATTATTATCTTTAGCAGAAACATCAAACACGCGACGGGGGCGGCATTACTGGTCCACAATCGGTAAACCTTCTATCTCGGACTGTTTTGCTTCATCATTGTATATATTGTAGGCGCTTACACCAGGCGTTAATACTTCTTTTTAACTGCTTAAATGGTACGGGACCTACTTATATTGGAAGCCTTTTTAAATACAGGCATACACCGTATAGGCTAAGAGGCGAAGGCTTGAATTTGGAATTACCTAACTTTAATCTTAAATTTAAGAAGAATTCTTTCCCTTATTCATTAGCTAAGTTATGGAACAGTTTGCCTTCTCAAGTGCGTCTTTCAAGAGATGCTAATGACTTCAGAAGTAAATTGCACGACTGTAGCTTTTTAGAACGCGTCTTATAGTACACGATTGTAGCCTTTAACTGTTTTAGAACGAGTATTATAGTTTTCCTAGTCACGTTTTTAGTATTTGACTTTTTAGTCGGTTTTAGCTTTTTATATTTTATGTTTTTATTACCAAGTTTTTTATATGTATATATTTATTGAGTTGTTTTTAAAATTGAATAATATTATATACCTGTAGTTATTATAGATTTTATTTATACACGTTCGTATTTTGAACGAGTTTTTTTAGCTCTTTGACGAAACGTGTTAAAATAAATGATTGATTGATTGATTGATTGATTGATTGATTGATTGATTGATTGATCATATTCTCAAAAAAAAAAATGAAGCCCAGCTTAGTCTGTCAAGTGCTTGATGGCCGCTTAAACGAGGTGACAACAATGTAAAAACTCTCGTTGGGAAGGGAAAAAGCTGGCCGCGGTCGCTTAACAGAGGTTTAATTTCTTATTCTTTTCTACAGTTATTTCGGGACTTTGATTATTGGCCTCTTAATGGAGGTTCAATTTTATATGAATAAATCAGAAAACCAGCCATAAACAATATACGGCCATAAAATGTACCTGTTAGACCAGTTGGGGCTATTTTATAGACCGAAGAGACAGATTTCTACCCTTTCATATTCTTAAACTAGTGAAGTCACTGCCCTTTCATATACCTGAAGCCCGAAAAAGGTACCCTTTTCGGGCGAAGCCTCCCCGTATAGGTCTTGTAGGGAGTACCTCCTCCCTCCCCCAGGGATGATCTAAGCGCCTGCCTGCCCCTTTTACAATAGTGGCCGTTTGAGGTACCAGGAATCTGATTTACTTTTTGGTTTTTATTCTTCTTTGACTTCTGTTAACAATCTTAATCTTAATCTTCTTACTCCTCTTCTCACTCAATCCTTACTCTCCTAATTGGTACAAGTATAGTAGCGGTTTTTACAGCCAAAGCTGGACATGTTTTGGGTTAGCTCGTGACTTTGGGAATAAAATAAGGCGTGCATGTGTTGTTTTGGTATTACTAAACCTATGTGGTTGCGATCGGCAAGAAGCTACAAACCAATGAAAAACTAAAACGCTGGTTAACTACTAAACCCAAACAGGACCTTCAACGAGACAAATGAACCAAGGTCAGCTCTAACATAAAAAACACGACCACCTATGAAAAACTAACATCTGACAATAACAAGCAAAGAATATTCCTAAAGGGACATTAAGTAAATTTCGCGAGATAAGTATAAATTCAAGTACAAGTAAAAACAAAAGATCAAAACAGGAAAATCCCTATCTGGGCAAAATCAAGACTAAACTGATGAGAAAAATCTTAAAATAACTTTCAAATACCTCACAACAATAAGGTGAGACTGAATCTTGAACTAACCACGTGAACTATTAAATAAATGTATAAGCATTCTTTTTAGATCCCCTTGTACACCGTACTTTCAATGTTCCTTTGGTTATTTCCATAATTAGCAATAGCCAGATAAGTATGACCCTTGTATTCAAATGACGTCATATCAATGGCTCCAAAGGTTAAAAGCTCTTGATATTTTGTGAACTGGCCAAGAGCGGAGAACTGATACAACACTGTCTTTGTTCTGTATTGATCAGCCAAACCCAGAAAAGTTTGACCGCACATGACAAAGGGATGCAGGGCCCTGGCCCCAGAAGTAAGGATAGTCTTAAACTGGACAAACTGACTTCCATTCCACTTGTTAATGTATGACTCTGGCTGAGAGGCAATGGCGAGAAACACATCATCAATAATGAAAAAGGACTTTATATCCATTGCTCTATGCTTTTGAAGGTTTTGCAGTTTGACGAAGTGCATCCCTGCCCTTTTATAAACTACTGACGATGCCGACCTGACTGCGTTTGCAAGGGCAATGTAGCTTTCATTGTTAATTACAAACGCAGCACTTGCACGACATCCCTCTGTCGCTATCTCCTGAAACTTTTCAAACATGTTGTTTTTCCACTTGTAGATCGTTGAGTTGCCGCTTTGCGTAACATCACCATAGAGTTTGGATACGGTAAGAAAAGGTTCTTTCGCTATTGTAAAAAAATTAAAGCTGACTCCACCATTCGTTGCAATGTTTTGAAAAGCAAAAAATGATGTTCCATTCCAAAGATAAATAACTGAGTTCATTCTGCTCGTAGTTCCATTATAAGCATTAGCAACAGCAAGATAATGTTTGCCAGAAATTGAAAAATATTCCACGTCATGCCCTCCATGTGTGCCTATGGTCTGGTAAAGAAAGAATTTTCCAGTCAAATCGTTGAACTTGTAGATAAAAGAATCTGTGTTGTATTTTTCGGCGGTGTCACTTTTAAAGTTGGCGAACGCTAGAAAAAGACTTCCATCAATGGTGAAATGTTCCACGGCGTGAGCTCCTCTGGTTGGTAAATCTTGGTATTTTTTAAAGTAATAACTAGAACAATCTGGATAGGAAAACGAAAACATAAAATTCATGAGTACTAGAAAAACCCACGCCGCAAAAATTCACGAAAAAAGTAGACAAAAAAAAAATAAGAAAAAGAAATACTTAATTCGGCGATTTTGGGAAGATAGTTTTTCGCGGGGTTTTATATTCTCGATTTCAACAGGTAAATATGAAAAAAGGCCATTAAATTTTGCCATTAAAGCGTTCTCAAACCGATTTTATTTTTCAAAAAGTCTGAACTTTTTAAAATTTCTAGATAAACTGGAACAAGCAATGTGTAAAATCTTTGCAATTAACGTTATTTCACATGCCAGTAAAACCAATGAACAATTTGTGTATTTGTTGAACATAATGTATATATATGTTGTTGCTAAATTGTTAACATTTTTGTGTTTGTTTGTGTTTGTGTGTGTGTGTGTGTGTGTGTGTGTGTGTGTGTGTGTGTGTGTGTGTGTGTGTGTGTGTGTGTGTGTGTGTGTGTGTGTTTTGAATTTTCTACAAGGGTTTTAAACTTCGCGTGGTTATGTTCGCGGGACTTTAATTTCGCGATTTATTTACAATCAAGAAAAACGCAAAATTAAGTACCGATTAGGTAGTATAATCGTTCACCTAAGGAGGGGGCAAGACGTTGAACTTATCGTAAGACGAGAAAAATTACGATTTGGGTGGACCTTAAGTTCGACTGCTGAGTCAAACGTCGAACTAACTTGAACGTCGAACTTAATTAGAGAAGAAAGCAATAATGCGCGAAACGGTTTTACAGTCGAACGGTGAAACGTTCTTTCTTGGTCCCTACAGTATTTTATTTATTAATTATATGATATAATAACTAAAGGGGGTTCCTATTCACAAGCCTTATTGGCTTCCTTGGGCTCCGTTGCCTCATCTTCTTTTAAACTTTATACGTATATGTTTGTTTGTATGGTAAAATGATAATAAACAATATAAACAATAAACAGCTCATAAGGTGCAGTTACACACACTTCTGTAGAAGGCATTTCTCCCGATAAAGAAGGCCGTGGTATTACTAATCCCTTGGCAAAGGATCGGGTTATTTCGCGTGAAAAAAAAAAGTGAATGGAACTATGTCGGCATCCCAAGGACTGTTGTAACCCAAAGCCTCATTACTACTAGGGGTCATTTTTTATGCATTGCTACGTAGAGTGTCTGTTATTTAGAATACTGTGGCGATCAACTGAAGAGGTCGTTTGACGAAACTAGTTTTGTGAATCACTATTTAACAGTTAAAGGAATGAGGCTGAGTATCTTATGAAGAATTATGGAGATCGACGAGGGTGTTATATAATTCTTCATATGATACGAAATCCGAATTCAATAACTGTTTTAATATTCATTCAAAATAATTCCTAGTTTAAAAACATAGCTAAAATATGCTTTCCTCCATCGATCCATCGATGTTCAGTTCATCTTCGATAGTGTACGTTTAGGTTTGTCCAGCTCCGCAATTATTCTCCAAATAGCAGATGTCGCCCTTCGAGCTGTCTTCTTGCTGTTCTTGCCATGTTTTTAGCTATTTTTTCGCCTAGTTCTTACTCTTGAAACGAGTGAAATGTCCGCCATTTTGGCAAGTTCAGAACCAAGACAACTCAACCTCGTCCCCAGGTCTTCTCGGTTAACGGTGCCTTAACCTGCGAAAACGCTGCATTTTTGACGTCATTTCCTCGTTAAAGTCAAATTTCTTCTAAATTTGGTCATCAGTAACTGGTTATGGTGAGTTAAACGTGTGCTTTTAGCCAATCAGAATCGGGGAAATATTTTTATAAATAATAAATAAATTTAATAGTGTGTTGAAAGTGCAAACAAATTAGTTCTTTTTCCTTTTGTTTACTGAAATAATGTTAAGTAACGCTTTCTTGGCTTCGGCAGTTTAACAGAATTGATCCGAGTTTGTTTTTCAGTTTAATTAAGTGATTAAGTTAGCAAAGAACGGATTTAGGAAGGACAGATTCTCACCAATCCCGCCAGACTAGCATTTTGAAGAACTGAAAAACAACTGCCAATTTCAGTATTCACCTATTACTCTTTCCAGACAAAACTTTCCTCCTTCTGGGAAATTAGCCAGCCAAAATCAGTCCATATAGGAAAGAACGACGATAAAGTGGGCAACAAAACTAAGAAAGAGAGCAAGAAGGAAGGATCGAAATAAATTTGCCAAGAAAGGTCTAAGTTTTATAACTCAAGCCCATGAAAGGTACTAAAAAAAACGAGTGTGAATGATTTACATCCCAAAAATACTTCCCAATTCCCGTTCCATTTCTATGCTAACTTGTGGAAAACCAGCCCAACTACTAAAATTCTGTATTGCAAGCGTTTTAGGGTGAAACTTTCTTTACCGTAATCGCAGTCAGGATCATGGCAGGATCTCATGTTCAGTTGATAATTATGCATAATTTTGTTAAATTTCAACCTGGTATGTTAGTCCTGATAATTTGGCAAAGGCATAGAGCTATTTGTTTTAGTCTTGGCCTTAGATTTCATTGTTTGCATACCATCTCGAATATTTGCATATTTTCATGGGTAAATATCGTACCTACATCTGGCTCAACAAACTACTTAAAAATTCCATCACAGAATAAAATATTGTACAACAAAGAAACAGAATACAGCTTCGCCGGGTGTCGAACCTCGTTCTTCTGCACGTGCAAGCAACTCCTTGACCACTGCACTACTGTGCCACTCAGTTTTTGGCGAAGTGAGTTTGTTTTTTTAAAACCATTTTTCTCTACCATAGACGCTGTTTGAAAAAAATAGCTTAAGCGCGTATATCAAAGCTATTTCGCATTATTGTTTTGGGTTCAAAGGACCGATCGTTGTAAAAAATCAATCAAACAAGCTGTACTGAATTTAGTGGAGAATTGAGAAATAAACAGAACCCCACACTCGAAGGGATTGATGAGAAGTACGGTCGATTTAATTAGCAAAGAAGATGTAGAATATAAACGTCTGTGACTTCTGAATCGAACCTCCTACTCTGGAGACTCAGAACTAACAACAGAGCAGATCAATTTACTCTCTCGGGGTTTGAAATTCATTCCAACTCCTGTCATGAAAGAAAACCAGATAAGGAGCCAACTAATTTCAGACTTTAACCAATTTGCCAGAAGGATGCGCCTCAAATACATTTATCATGGCAAAGATACTGTACCACACCCCTTCCATGTGAAGTCTAGTTGGATTCCCCCAGTTCAACGGTCAGTTGCTCTAGAATCCTATTTAGAGGAAGTCAAACTACGGCTAACAGAAGTGCCACTAAATAAACCTAAAAACAATCTGCCGCCTGGGGAGCGCCGAGCGCTCCGTGAACTTATTCAAAACAAAGAAATAATCCTTAAGAAAGCAGATAAAGGCACAACAACCGTCATAATGAAAAGAGAGAACAAAATAAATGAGGGACAAAAACAGTTGGATGATAGAAACAACTATCAACCTTTGGAAAAACCAATGGTTAAGGACACATCCCAGAGAGTTAAACACCTCATTAACACTCTACATAACGAAGGTTTCATTGACGAAATGACAGTAAAATGGTTTAACCAGACACCAGATCCGCCACGAATTCCAGTATTCTACACTCTCACAAAAATACACAAACCGACTTTAGTTGGAAGACCTATCATTTCGGGGTGCGATGGCCCCACAGAACGCCTCTCATCATTTGTAGACAAGCTACTTCAGCCAATAGCACAAATACAAGACTCGTATCTTAAAGATACGACACATTTTATAAGATTTATCGAAAACACTAGGGTGCCTAGTAACGCTTTCTTAGTCTCAATGGATGTCACCAGCCTTTACACGAATATCCCACAGGAGGAAGGAATTACTATAGTATGCAACGCATACGAAAAATTTCATGACAAAAACCCTCCTATAGCTACACACCTGCTTAAAGAAATGCTCAGTCTTATCCTTAAAGAGAACTCTTTCCATTTCAATGGGAAAGACTATCTCCAGACTCACGGAACTGCTATGGGCACGAAAATGGCAGTAGCTTTTGCCAACATTTTTATGGCAACAATAGAAAAGGAGATCTTAAAACAAAGCAGAAGGAAACCACTAACGTGGAAAAGGTTTATTGACGACATATTCTCTTTGTGGGACACAAACAAAGAAGATATAGATCTTTTCATTGAGCAAGCCAATTCTTTTCATCCTACAATCAAGTTCACTGCTGAAATATCACAAATTGAAACCACATTCTTGGACACGACAGTCTATAAGGGAGAGAGATTTGAGAAAGAAAGAATTCTCGACGTGCGCACACATTTTAAATCTACTGAAACGTTTCAGTACACTAACTTTAACAGTTGCCACCCACCAGGCGTTAAAAAAGGTTTTGTCAAAGGAGAGGCTCTTAGACTTCTAAGAACTAACTCTTCTAAAGTCATATTTGACAAGAATATTAAAAACTTTAAAACACGCCTTATCTCGAGAGGCTACCCAGAGAGTATGGTAGAAAAGATCCTCTCAGAAGTTAAATATGCAGATAGAGCGACAGCTCTGACACAAAAACAGAAAGCGCAAAAAATACTTTTACCCTTTGTCACGCAATTTCAACCGTCATTACCAGGTTTGAAAAACATACTAATGGAAAAATGGCATTTAATAGAAAACCAGCCACTACTCAGAGAGATATTCAAGGAACCTCCCTTGATCTCTTATAGAAAAGGAAAGTCGCTTAAAGACATGCTTGTTAAAGGCTTATAACAACACAACGGTCACACAGCAGGAGCCGCGCAGGTCTGTCAACCCCATTTTACCCGGCGTTGAAAAACCATGGTACCATGGTCAACGTCTTGCCGGGGTGAGCCGACCCGCTGTCGGTGTGAAATCACAGGCGGCCCAAGCTCAATATGAGAGCACTTGCGGTTGGGTAATTTTCAAAATGACCGTCATTATAAAGGATTTGTATGCGAATTCAGGTAATAGATTCGAGAAGATAAATACTCGCGTGAATTTTCAATGAAATACGCTTTGCCTTGTTTACTTGGTGTCTTCTTGCTTCCTGTGTGGTTATTTTCCCGATCCGTTGCAATTTAAGCGATTTCCTTTATCCCGAGTTTTCACTTATAAAGAGAAGACAAGGCCAAACACACGCAATATGGACAGCCCTCCGAAAGAAGCCAAAAATTCCAGGTCAAAATTTCCCCACGGCCAAAATTCCACTGTAGAATCCTACTGCAAAGGTTTAACTTTCATTTTAGCTCCCTAGCCAAGCAATCGCGTCCCTGCGAGCGAAGCCAAACGGCAGTTCCTTTACCCGATTAAACGGTCCAACGCTGGCAGAAATCCGCGTCCAAAACCAACACGACAAGTACGATGACCGTTGAAATCGGCTTGGTAACCACGCCACGATGCCAAACAATTATTCACCGGGTACACGTTATTTTTCCAATCCGTTGCGATTTAAACGATTTCCTTTATCTTGAGTTTCCACAAAGAAAGAAAATTGTTATGGCAACAAACAATAGCGGATTAAATGCAACCTTTTAGCAGTGAAGAGCGACGGGAAAGAAGGGAGAGAAGAATTAACAGGCCATGCAGAGGCTAGCGAAGAGGATTCGTGTGGAAAATTTATCATCTGGATACTTGTTTACGGATATCTGAAGCTGACAGAGTTTTGTGTCATTTTATTATGTTTTAACCGTCTTTTCACACTGGATCCACAAAATGAAATACAGCTGCTATCAACGGATTCTTTTGTTATTCGTGGCTGGCTTGTTTATTGGGTTGCGCCGCTTGACAAAAAGTAATCGGGAATCATCGTTTTCAAAATTAAGCTTGCTTCACCTTGCTGGATACGTAAGAGGGTTGGAAAGTCTTAAGCTATCCTGGCCTTACTTGATGGCTTTCTCGAGCTGCATTTCGACCGGTAAGCCTGAGTTATTGTATTGCATTTGATGTGTGTTTCATGTTTTGTTGTTTTTTTTTTCTGGTCTTAACTTTTATGAAGTCGAGCGTTGTGTATGAGGTCACTTTACGCACATTTGTAAGATAGTGAGACAATGATCTGAACTAGACGGAAAACGTTCTGAAGAATATATAGCTATCCTATTGGTCGTAAAAAGAAAGCTTTGTGCCTCGAGTTCATCTTGAAAAATAGCAAACACGGCGATACCGGCTTAAAACTTAAGCTTAAGGTAATTCCCTTGTTTTGCACTGCGCACGCTCTACTGCGCATAACATTACGACATCCAAGATGGCGGCGGTTCTTCCCACTAGCGCGAAAAGAACAAACAAGGGCCGCTTTTGCAGATCGCCGAGCTAAAGCTTTTTTTCGCCATAATAATGCCGCAGATCGGCTGACAGCTTCCTGGTTTGCTATCGAAAAACAAGAAAATGAAAGAAATGTGCGTGTTACCGAAGTCTGCAGTGGTTTTCCACTTCGCGGCCGTCGAGTTGTAGAATTATTAAAATGTCCTGGCTGAGGCTTTAGATTATAGGGCCTGTGAAGCCTGTGGGACAGCTCTACGGCTCTCCAACTGCATTAACGAGCCAGTATCTGTCCTGGGATTGCTACTGTACATATGTTGTTCAAACTCCGAGAGTGGAGAGACGAATATTTCTGGAACAAACAAGACCCACTGTAGCACCTGGTCCAGAACGACGCGAGGAATACCAGTCCTTGATGTAACCACGAAATTTGCTACTGAATTCACATTTTGCTGCGTATAGAAACCAAACAAGCGAACATATGAAGAATAGGAATCAATAGTCTTTTCTTCAAGTTTCTTTGTCAAGAATTATTGTGCAAAAGCAAAAAAATCGAACCCTAGCTCACTGGAATTAAACAGAACGCCAGCGCTTCAAAATAGTCCAAAATAAAGATTCATAACTCCAAAATCTCATCAAATCTTGACTTACCTCATTCCTTGGTATTTAATGTACTCTTTTCAAGTTTGAATTTCTATGTTGGCGATATCAAGCACATAAAAACAACCGAAAACAATTAAGGTTGTTTTCGAGTGCATACTACGAACACGATCGGCGTTATTTTGTATCTCGCCCCAGTCCCCGCCGCGCAAATTATCCATCCTGACTGCGATCTCAAAACCATGTCGACTTTTCAAAGCAGTTCGTAAGGAAACAAGCACGGTGACCCCCGATTTTTTTTTTTCACAGGTATTTGCTGAGAACAGTCTAATAAATAGCATATTTGAGGAAGAAAAAAGTTTGATAGTAGAACATGATTTCTGGGGGGAAAATAGTTTCGCATTTGGTGTATTTGGGTCAAGGCGAGGACTTCAAGCTAACTACGGAATTGTCCGAAAAAGTGCAATATCCCCACAAACGAATTAAATGAAGCAATACTGCTTATTTGAATAAAAGAAGTTTTATGTTCAAGATAAAATGTTGTGTGTTTTAAGTAACAAAGACTGACTTAACTCTGTAAGAAGGGGATTCGAATTTTTAACGTACAACAAGTAAAAATACCCCAGTTTAAAAGCCTGCTGACGCGTAAACAAGCATGGTGACCCCATCTTTTTGTTGCATTTTTTTAATGTTCATATCATGAAGGTTGATTATGCCAAGTTTCAAAACAAGTTTTATTNCGAAATTTGCTACTGAATTCACATTTTGCTGCGTATAGAAACCAAACAAGCGAACATATGAAGAATAGGAATCAATAGTCTTTTCTTCAAGTTTCTTTGTCAAGAATTATTGTGCAAAAGCAAAAAAATCGAACCCTAGCTCACTGGAATTAAACAGAACGCCAGCGCTTCAAAATAGTCCAAAATAAAGATTCATAACTCCAAAATCTCATCAAATCTTGACTTACCTCATTCCTTGGTATTTAATGTACTCTTTTCAAGTTTGAATTTCTATGTTGGCGATATCAAGCACATAAAAACAACCGAAAACAATTAAGGTTGTTTTCGAGTGCATACTACGAACACGATCGGCGTTATTTTGTATCTCGCCCCAGTCCCCGCCGCGCAAATTATCCATCCTGACTGCGATCTCAAAACCATGTCGACTTTTCAAAGCAGTTCGTAAGGAAACAAGCACGGTGACCCCCGATTTTTTTTTTTCACAGGTATTTGCTGAGAACAGTCTAATAAATAGCATATTTGAGGAAGAAAAAAGTTTGATAGTAGAACATGATTTCTGGGGGGAAAATAGTTTCGCATTTGGTGTATTTGGGTCAAGGCGAGGACTTCAAGCTAACTACGGAATTGTCCGAAAAAGTGCAATATCCCCACAAACGAATTAAATGAAGCAATACTGCTTATTTGAATAAAAGAAGTTTTATGTTCAAGATAAAATGTTGTGTGTTTTAAGTAACAAAGACTGACTTAACTCTGTAAGAAGGGGATTCGAATTTTTAACGTACAACAAGTAAAAATACCCCAGTTTAAAAGCCTGCTGACGCGTAAACAAGCATGGTGACCCCATCTTTTTGTTGCATTTTTTTAATGTTCATATCATGAAGGTTGATTATGCCAAGTTTCAAAACAAGTTTTATTGTAGAACAACTTCAAGGGTATTACCTCAAGCTTAAATCTGGACAAGGTTTTATTCATGACCCAAGGATTTTCGGAGAAACACTTCACTCTCTCAATACATGTCTTCGTGAATGAAAATTGTTGTCTTTTAACATAACATGACATGACATAACTTAACGTATTCATTCAAGGTGATGAACTCAAAATTATAAAAACATCTTGAAAAGGAAAACTGGAGGTTGACCCTATGATGTCTCCCTAAATAAAAAGATAGAAACAGATATATGCTATGTACTATATATAATATAAAATATACATTTAAAAAGCTATTTACAAGAAACAAATTGGATCACTAATGATCAATAATATCAATACATTGTAGATGAACAAAGCAAACAACTAGTGGATATTTAAGAAGCGCTTCAGTGCACTCTTGAAACGGCTCAGGCTTCCAGTATCAATAATAGATCCTGGTAGACTATTCCAGTCTCGTACGATTCGGATAGGATAAGAATATTTATATGGATTACACTTTGCTGGCTTTACATATAGCTTACACGGATGGTTAGCGCGGGTTGAATTGCACTTGGTAAATTCAAAAAGGTCGTCAAAGTTTAGTTTGTTCATGCCAAAAACGATCTTCAGTAGCATTCAATTAAAGAAAGAAACATTCTACGTGTTTCGAGTGTAGGACACGTCAGTTTTTTCCCTAAACGATCTTCGTAGTCCATCTCACCACATTTTTTTTCCGAGAGCAAGCCGAGAGGCTCTTCGCTGAATTCTTTCTAACGCTAGTACATCTTTAGTCACATATGGGTTCCAGGCCGGAGCAGCATATTCAATAAACGGGCGCACGAGAGATTTGTGTAACACCATAATGCCCAAATCTTTGACGTGCTTTACGCTTTTAAGGCTCGTACCCAACGAGTATGTAGGGAGGGAGAGGTCTCGTTTGTCCGTTATAAAACCTCGCATTTAACGGGACTAAAGCGTAGTTGCCATTTAGATGCCCAGGATAGTAACTGATCGACATCAAATTGTATAGGGCTTCATTGTCCCTTGCTATGTTTGACAGTTCTCTATATACCTTGGTGTCGTCCGGAAACATCCTTAATGTCGAAGAGATGTTAGAAAATATGTCATTGACGTAAATTAGAAATAAAATTGGGCCCAGAATCGTCCCTTGGGGAACGCCCGACGTTACACAAGACCAGGGTGAGTGGGTGCCTCGAACAACAACACGTTGTTTGCGGTCAGTCAGAAAGCTTCTAAAGCAACGCAGTAATGAGCCTTCGATCCCGTGACAATTTAATTTGAGCCGAGGAACAGCCGTTCGTGAGGCACAGAGTCAAACGCTTTAGAGAAATCTAAAAATATAGCATCAGTGGGTCTTGATATATATCTTGATGATGCTCAGTCATCAACGGCAACACAGCAGTTGAGTTAAATTTTTAAATTTTTCATTGAATTATATTTCTTGTCTCGATTGTTTGTCAAGATCCCTTTCTTATCGCTTTGGCGTTTGTTGCTTTAATTTCAGTCGTACCTGAACATCGCATACCACAGGAGTACTCAAAATACCGCGTACCGTGTATCATATAAATTTGGTGTTTTAGAAGCAAAATACAAACGAAAATGACTCCGAGACCTGTTCCTATTATATAGTTTCTCAAGCCGATTATTACCCTTGCATACTACATAACAGCAGAATGACCTGACCGAACAGTCCCGTCTAACCGTAAATTTCTATATACAAAACGTTTTAAGCTTATGTTGTTGTCATTTTTTAATAACAAGCGACCGAGGTAATAGTTTTTCTCCGCTGTTCTTACTTTTGTAACTGCACCGAAAATCCAAATTCACAGTAATTTCGACGGCTGTCACCTAAAAATTGTTTTTCTTCACATTATCGTTTTTTTAGCCGGCCTGCTGTGTAAAATCCCAGAATCCCGATGTGTTTTTAAAAGTGTTCATCGCTACAATGTTTTGATTTTTCATTCATCCAGTCCTGGCGAGTCCGTTCGCGCGTTGATAGTTTTGATAGACGTCTGACTTGTGAATAGCGGAAGTCCCTTGTCTTTTCCGGTTCGTTCTAACAAGATTAAGTCGGGGAGATTCAACGAGATTTTGTGGGCGTTTTTAATAAAACAATTATTCCACTCGTGCTTGTTGGATATGAGATGATTATATTAGCCAACTCATATCCAACGTGCCCTCGTGGAATAATTGCTAAGTATTTACGCTGCATTAGCTAATAAAATAATAGGATGTATTTATCTGGAGTGTTCCTGTGTTTATGTGTCGTTTTGGAAGGGATATAATATTGCTGGTATCAAATGGTTGTTTGTCTGGCGCGTCGGACACGACAGTTACGTTCCAAGTTAACTTTTAACTCCCCTTGGGAGACGATCTCTGGTTTCAATTTAACGGCCACGAAAAGAGAAAAGAGACCTAAAGTGTAGCCTATATTTTTGTTATATAGCTCTACCTAGAGAATCACTGGATTACACTGCACCGATGGGTGCGTCACCTATAGTGCAGCCTTAAGGTGTTTCGATACAGTTTTTCGGAGACCATACCGATGTTTTTCAATCGCCTTAAAAGTGATTTTACCCTTGTTAGATCGCTACAAACTTTTCACCAGTGATTGCTTATGAAATGAAGTTTGTCAAAATACAGTTTTTAGTAAAATCGATATCACTATGACAACAATAAACAAAAAACTTCAAAATCGATAAAATCCGAATTTTGCCGTGCTAGAAATGCTAATGAAAATCCGACACCAGGAACTTAAAGTGTGGTGTTTAGCAAATAACCTCCGTGAGAAGAAAAAATTCTGTATGTTTGAATTCAAATAAAACGTAAAATATATATATACATATTAAATGGGATTAAGTCGCATTAGCTTCCGACAAAGCTTATAATTCTGCTTGCAACTCTGCGTGAGATTTTGCTCCTTTAGTAAAAATCCTGCGTGTCCTCTCATGTAAGATTCTGCTTTTTTACCAGCAACATCTGTATTGACTTTAGTTGTTTCTTATAATTGCACTCAAACCGTAAGCATGGAGTACAACTTATAATAGACAATCCTATTTCTAACAATTTTTTGGGGGGAACCATGCCTCCAGAGCGGCATTGTAAGAGGGTGCTAATGGGGGTACCCAATTCTCAGTCAACTATTAATTTGTCGGCCAAATATCAGTTAACTACTATCTTTTTGGCCAATTCTAAGTTAACTACACTAATTTTGGTTAGCTATTATTATAGCAGTTCTAATACCTTACGAACTACAAATTACACAGGAACCACGACTGTCACTTATAAGATCTACAAGGTTAATGAAGCTTATGCTGGACTTAAAAGATTGTAAGCTATAGGTTTGTCTTTGACTTTGCCGTCCAATCTAGACCATATATGTGGTCCATAGTACCTCATAGAATGTTTCCCTTAATGTAAAGTATTAAATCTGTGTATATGAAAATCCTTACTTCTTAAGTGATACTTGAATGACTTAATTAACACTAACTCAGAAGAGTCCCTGTCCCTCATCCCAAGGCGAAGTTGGCACGCGCAAATACTACAACTTCAACATAAATTTCGAATCGTGCAACTTTAGGGAAATTGAGAAAATAACGTGTGGAAGTTCGCGCGGTTTGTCCCAAATGGTAAAAGTAGATGAATATCAGGACACAATTACGACTCAGCTTAAAATCTGTCATCTATCAATGTCTGGACTCAGTGAAGCAGAACTAATACCGTCAAGGGCCGGTCATTTTGACGTTACGAAAGATGAAGTGGAGCAGATGGTAATTTGCCCACAACATCGGCATAAACTCGGAAAATTTTTGCGGCCACCTCGTTCTTGCCAGTATCCATCGCACAGTGGACCAAGAAAGAAACATTGTAATGAAAGGCACGTAATTGGTTTGGAGACTGCAAAGAACATACATGCACTCGGTTTTTAAAGTCACCGTGGGAATAGGATCACGTAAGAATTAAAAATCGTATGATAATTTAATTACTTAATTCTTTATCACGATGAGAGATTTTTTTTCTTTGAGAAGACAAAGAGAAAAGGAAAAAAAAATTGATGATAATGATAATGACGACGACGATGATGATGACGAAGTACTGTAATTGTTACTGCTGTCATAAAAATTTCAAGACCATGATGAACTCAGTAGTTCACTCAATCTTTTCTATTTAGCAATATGTGGGGGTGTAGATGCAAACATAAGGAAGTGATGGACAAAAATAGGAAATGGCTTAAGTTAGATCCTAATAAGGAGGAAGAATGCGGTCCGCATCACAGTGCTGCATGCAGCTTACGGCTTAAGAAACAGGTAAACGATCGTTGTTGGCGGTTATCTACCTCTTCTTGTAGATTCCTGTATTCTCCATGTTGATGGTATAAAAAATTGACATCTGTACAAACCCCTAAAAAAAATGGTTCCTTTTGGTGGAAAAAAATGGGCTTGCTAACTTTCGCCGTTCCGAACTACAAACAGTGCTAGGCAGAAAAATAAGTTTCCAACATTGTTTTAGGATGAGTGTGATGCTCGGGTTGCGTTTTTTTTGTTTTCACCGCCGGGCTTAAATAGGGGCGGCAGTTTTTAATATTGCGTCCATAACGTATGTCGGTTTACTTAATATGTCACTTTCCAAAAGTCCAAAATGTTTTGTTTCAAACTCTTGGCGAACTGTAGTACAGTATTGACAAAATAAATTTTAAAGACGCCTTTTTTTTCTATCAGGCTGCTAAAAGAAGCTTTCGCGCCCCACAAACAGACAGGCTTGCAGACGCTAACTGAGCGCCTGACTGTTGGAGTGGGATTGGAAGTGGTAGTTCGCAGGAAGACCTACATACAGACGAAATTCCTGAAGTATTCGATGACGTCGTTGCTGATTTCAACGAGGGAATGGCGAAAATAGCTAGAAATTCAAAAAGGGAAGACCTCATGCCACTAACATGCCAACTGTCCACGACATGGGAGGAAGCAATAACGGATGAAAGAAAAACTTGCATAGAGAAAGCAACGAAAGCATGTGAAGTAATCTGCAGTGTTATAGCTCCGAAAGACGGCGAAAAGCTTTTTCAAGCGATTCACCAGCCTACCGCGAACGATCTTGATGAACCAACAGAGGATCTTATTGCTTCGATGTCTGCATATCGAGATGCCATGACAAAGAAATGTTAAGATTCAAATACTCAACTTCTACGCTTATCGGATTACCATGAAGCTGTTAAAGAAATTCCACGAGCCTTATGAAAAGATAAGTTTGAGACAAATAAAACGAGCGAGATTGCATGCAAGGAAACGAGGGCCTGGGTCAAATGTCCCGAAAGTATTCAGCCATCGAGTACGTCTGGACACAAGCAAAGTCAACCACTTTATAGATTTTGTAAACCGTCCTTATTTCTACCAAGGCGTCGCCTTTGGAACGCGGACACTGACCTTAGATGGGGGAGGCAAAATAACAATGTCAAACGTAATCCGGACCGTGACTGGATCGACCATGATTATGTAGTACCTTCAACATTGCAAAGAAGAATCATTTGAACCGGCTAGCCGCACAACCCTTTTTCGCATTCTTGAAGTGAGAGAGGCTTCATCGCAGAAGTCTCTCAGTGGTCTTGACAACATTGCAGCGAAGGGTCGCATCTTTTGAGCGGCTATTGAGTATTCTAGAAGAGCTGAATCAGGCTGGTGGCGACAAAAGAAGTAGAGTTACAGAACTGGCAAAGAGATTGAACGATGGCAAAAGATACCTGAAGACGGAGTTTAAAGTGAACTGTTCAGCAGAGGAGAGTGAGTGCGCAGACCACTGCAGAAAATTTGCGTTAAGCGATCCAGTTGATCCATGCTTCGACAATCAGAGCTCACACTCACACAATATGGTGTGAGAACAATGCGAACAATTGAAGGCAACGTTGGACGAGATGGAAGAAAGTATAAAGAAACACTCCAGCCATCTTTACAGTCAAGAACAAAAGTCTGTCATTGATCTTCTTTACGATCTAAGAATGGCATTTTTCTTTGGAAATCTCATGCCTTACGCTCTGTTAACCAAGAATCTGCTAAACAAGAAGCCCTTCAAAGTCTTGACAGTCAATCAGTCCTTTTTGCTATTGACTGGGCGATGAAATTTCTTTAAATGAAATACAGAGAAAAGAAAAGTGAATGGTTTGCTAAAAGAGGCCTTAGCTTGCATATAAGCAGTGTGGTATCAAAAGACCAAGAAACGCAGAAAGCTAAGGTCCTGTCGTGTACCCATTTATTAGATTCGTGTTGTCAAGATTGGTATGCGGTTGTATCTATTTAAAAAAAACCTTTTTCAAAACATCAAAGTAAATTTTCCAAATGTTAAGTAGGCATTTTTACGTTCTGACGAGGCTGGCTGCTACCCTTGCAATCACCTAATAGCAGCAGTCAAAGATATTGGAGATCGAGTGGGAATTACAGTTGCACGTTATGATTTTTCAGAAGCCCAGCAAGGAAAGGATGTTTGTGACAGGGTACTTTGTCCCATGAAAACAGCAATAAGAAAGCATATTGTGCGGAAGGCCATTACATCATGAACGTAGGAGCAATGTACCAATGCCCAAGGCGCTTAAGGAACGGCCTGTCAAAGGAACAACAGCGGCTGTAGCCATTTTGGATTAGTCATCTGAAGTTCTTGAGGTTCAGAAGATAAAACAACTTAGTGAGTTGCACAACTTTAGATACGAAGAGAGTGGGATAAGAGTGTGGAAAGCTTACGCTGTTGGGGTCGACAGGCTTATCCCTTGGCAATCTTTGTACATACGGCACCAGGGCTGCACAAATATATCATTAATGGAGGGAAAAGGATTCTTCACCAACACAGAAATAAGACACCTTCATCGCCCAAGGAAGTGTCAAGCAAGTAAAGGCGACGTTGAAATTAATGATCAGCCATCGATGTTTGAGTGCCCTGAAGAAGGCTATAATTGCACTTTTGACTCTTTCTCCGAACTTGAGTTGCATACAGACGTAGGAATACATGATACTAGAAAGTCGGGAAGTCTTTATAATAAATTACAGAAAAACCGGGCTGAAAAATTTTCTTCCATTGAGAACCAGAAGTTAACAACCAACAAATCCTCCACTGGTCTGACTGTTAACAGCACAAATTCTCGTCTAAGTATCGGATGGGCTCTTAACAAAGGTAGAACTGGCGGAGTTCGTTTTCCTGAGAACGTGAGACGGTACCTTACAACAAGGTTTGAAATGGGAGAAAGAACGGGCAAAAAAGCCAATTCAGAAGAGATCGAAAGTCAAATGCGCAATGCCAGAAATGAACGGAATGAAAGATGTTTCAAAGAGAGGAGTGGCTCACCAAGACCTGAATAATGTTTCTTTTTTTTCACGCCTCACTTCACGGCAGAGAACTCGCGGTCAGGATACTATATCAAAGGAAGAGACATTTGATTTTACAGCAGATGAGAATGACGACATCGACGCCCTCATTGGAGACTCTGATCGCAACAATTTGCTTGACGATATTCAAAGCAGAATTGGACTAGAGCATCCGATAGTATATGAAACATATGATCTTTGCGCCTATCAAAAGGAAGGAAAGCTACAGGCCTTCAATGTTGCAATGCTCAAGACTATTCTTCGGCACTTTGAAGTACCTTTCCGAGCAAAAGATAGAAAGACAGACCTTATTAGGTTGTTAACGGAGGTTATCCAAGAATGCAACTGCTGAAAAGAGTCGACTGTCGCTTTTATCAAACAAAAGGGACAACAATACAGGGTGTCCCAAAAGTTTGTTCCGCTACTTTATAAGTCTGTATTTCAGTTCGATTGGACTTGGTAAGGAAATAGTTGTGTCTTTCAATATAATTCACTGTTTTCATACTTTTTGTGCCATCTTTTGACTCGAATATTCGATTTGCGTACTTCCGCCCCAAAGGTGAGCGTGCGCGAGTATCTTTTCCAGCCACATATTTTTTGTATGTCATAGCCTGAATTGCTCGAACTCCTTCCTTGTTTTTTGTGAATGTTGGGTGGTAGAATGATCACGAAGGTTTTGAAGGCAAGAAACCCTTGAAGTATAGATAAATATAGTTTTGATCAGAAGTTATAGTGCATGAAATTAGAGGAACGAACTTTTGGGACACCCTGTATTTCTTCTTGTAACTGAATCAATTAAGCTTTTATTGTGCAAGTCTTAGTTAATTTTGTTTTCGAAAATTGTTTGGCAGATTGAGTCTTTTCGCATTTGTTATGTGACTTTTACGCGATGACATGAAACGGTGACGCGTAATTCGATGAAATATTTAAATAATCTAATTGTTTTCTTATAAATCCGCCAATCGAACACTGTCAAGCTCACTTCACTCACTGTTCATCACGGAATAACCAAAGTTCGATATATCAATATTCCAACTTGAATTCAAGGCTCCCTCTCTAACTGTCCAGACTATCTCGAAATTCACAGAAGAGTCGACTAAAGCACAAAGAATAAAAAACCAAATACAGACTAAAAAATATAGCCATAAAGACTCATGCTAGAATTTTCATATATCGAACCTGAGCTATTGACAACGTGCCAGTGCTAGTGCTTGATTCATCACGTCTTAATAATGTACTATGACCTACTATTACTAAAGTTGCTTAAGTTGAGGTATGTAGACATTGACTTTACACATTTCCCCGTTTTCAAGCCAAAATAGCAATCAGTTTAGTCGTGATGGGGATTCATAAACACGTAATTAACATGTGGAGTAGACGTGAATAGACACCCTATTCTGGTTTTCGATTTCTCGGCTTTTAGGGTACAATCCTTATCTTTAAGGATTACCGTGTACTCTCGTCCCATACAGCGTAAAGGTCAATTCGTGAAGGACTTGCCCGCTGTAAAATGTAAATACTTCATTTTATCTGTAAAAAAAAAAAATTCCCTAAACACGCAACTGTTGTATGTCGAATAAAGAACGTACGGAAGGGCGAGACTAGCAAAGGTTAGTGGCAAAGGTAAGTAAATTTAATGGTGTATACTTCCGTTCAGTTTTCCTGTAAATAAAGAAGAAAAAAAGTTGCCTACTGGCATTTTTTATTATTTTTAAGCTTAATAATATCAATAATTATAACAAAATATTGCAACAAGCAAATGCGATGACTGACTTTCTGGTCCTTTCTTAAGTCTTGCCCTGTGACTATGCTTCGAATGCACCCACCAAATCGTGTCACATAACGCTAAGGTAGCAATAAAACGATTTATTTAATAAATTAAACTTTAAAAAAGTTTGGCTGCTGAACTTTTAGGAATATATTTCTAAAGATATATTTATTGAAAAAAGAAAAGAGAAAGAAAAATATTTATTTCGGGTAAAAAGACATATTTTACTTCCGAGGGGGAACTACTATTTGGAGAAATTTACTGTCAAAGCAGCCGGTGTCACGGTCCTTGAACATCTAATGTTATGTTTGTCGAGGTAGAGATCAAAGAAGGAAATGGTTAAAAATAAGCGACGGGCATCACACGACTCCTGCGCTAAGTCGTATTGGAAGTAGTATGACCTTCAGAGCTTCGCTCTAACTAGTAGGTCCTTAAGAGATTTTCCCTTGCGATAAGATATGAAGGGAGGCTCCTTAAAGATTTCTCTTAGTCGTTGCTGGTTTTGTTGCTTTTAAGGCTCGTACCCAACGAGTATGTAGGGAGGGAGAGGTCTCGTTTGTCCGTTATAAAACCTCGCATTTAACGGGACTAAAGCGTAGTTGCCATTTAGATGCCCAGGATAGTAACTGATCGACATCAAATTGTATAGGGCTTCATTGTCCCTTGCTATGTTTGACAGTTCTCTATATACCTTGGTGTCGTCCGGAAACATCCTTAATGTCGAAGAGATGTTAGAAAATATGTCATTGACGTAAATTAGAAATAAAATTGGGCCCAGAATCGTCCCTTGGGGAACGCCCGACGTTACACAAGACCAGGGTGAGTGGGTGCCTCGAACAACAACACGTTGTTTGCGGTCAGTCAGAAAGCTTCTAAAGCAACGCAGTAATGAGCCTTCGATCCCGTGACAATTTAATTTGAGCCGAGGAACAGCCGTTCGTGAGGCACAGAGTCAAACGCTTTAGAGAAATCTAAAAATATAGCATCAGTGGGTCTTGATATATATCTTGATGATGCTCAGTCATCAACGGCAACACAGCAGTTGAGTTAAATTTTTAAATTTTTCATTGAATTATATTTCTTGTCTCGATTGTTTGTCAAGATCCCTTTCTTATCGCTTTGGCGTTTGTTGCTTTAATTTCAGTCGTACCTGAACATCGCATACCACAGGAGTACTCAAAATACCGCGTACCGTGTATCATATAAATTTGGTGTTTTAGAAGCAAAATACAAACGAAAATGACTCCGAGACCTGTTCCTATTATATAGTTTCTCAAGCCGATTATTACCCTTGCATACTACATAACAGCAGAATGACCTGACCGAACAGTCCCGTCTAACCGTAAATTTCTATATACAAAACGTTTTAAGCTTATGTTGTTGTCATTTTTTAATAACAAGCGACCGAGGTAATAGTTTTTCTCCGCTGTTCTTACTTTTGTAACTGCACCGAAAATCCAAATTCACAGTAATTTCGACGGCTGTCACCTAAAAATTGTTTTTCTTCACATTATCGTTTTTTTAGCCGGCCTGCTGTGTAAAATCCCAGAATCCCGATGTGTTTTTAAAAGTGTTCATCGCTACAATGTTTTGATTTTTCATTCATCCAGTCCTGGCGAGTCCGTTCGCGCGTTGA
>CALNXI010003437.1:0-29696 GCA_942486025.1 Porites evermanni | reverse complement strand
AAAAAAAAAAAAAAAAAAAAAAAAAAAAAAAAAAAAAAAAATGCGATGAAATACCAAGCCATATAGAACTACATTTATCAACGTTTGAGTCAACCAAAAATCAATTTAGATTCAATCAACTTTAACATTTACTCAGAAATCATTTTTTTATGAAGATGGGACATTATTATGTCAAAAAAAAAACTTCATGTTCCTAAAATACGTCAAATGTCGTACAATTTTACTAGGTTTGACAAAAAAATCCGGCCTAGATCCGAGAAGTGACTCCAAGATAAAATGCAAAATGATAAACTCTTGGAATCCATTTAACGCTGTTTGAACTATTGCTGCCGATCTACCAGCACGCCGATTTAAAGGTCATTAAGCGCGTTGAAAAATTGCGAGAAGAAAGTTAAGTGTAAAGGCCTTCGTAGCGGTTCTTTGGGTTGTTATGTGAAGGGCTCCTGTTATTGACCAAAATTCTCCTATTTCCGGCTTCCTAGCTGAAATTGTGTATGCCTCTAATCTGTTTGCTTTCGAATAAAAGACTAGAAAAATAGTCAAAGTTTCACACACAAAAATGGGTTAATATGATTTGAAACATGATGGTCGAGTTTGCCGAACTAATCGAGCGGCGTACAAGCCCTGTCAGATGAAAAGGGAATATTAGTCAGATCTCAAATTGAAGGAGTTGAAAATTGAACATGAATTCAAAGCTTCTACAGAACGTTTTTGAGATAATTCTTTCTTCGGGTTGCTCTTTCTTCGAGAAATTCAGCATTAAAGACACGAGCTATAATGGTACTAAAAGCCTTTAAGATAACCCTGATCCAACCAAGCTATGGCAATCTGAGCTAGACTTCCATCTTCAATTAAAATTGCATGCCTAACGGTGGGCCAGGATCAAGCGATTTTAAAATTGATCATGACTTAATACAGATCTATACAGAAATGGGTACTCACGTTTCTATTAATGCTCAGAAATTGTGCTGTAAACGGTTCACTATCGCGGGCTTTCTGAGTACTCTTCGCTCCACCTAAAACAGGGGAAATTGAAAGTGAAATGTGCCCACAAAGCGCTATCAAGAGACCAGACGAAATTTATCCTGTTGATCGATGTTGATAGGCGTTTGGAGAAAATATCATGACCTCATGCTACAGAATAACAAAACCCGGGGACGGGAGGTTAGGGAAACTTATTTGGGAGGCATCGACAGGACTATCTAAGACGAAAACTAACGATAGTTTATTCTGGTTTAGGCTGTTCCAGACCAGGCGTTCAGATATTCATGTAGGTTGAATATAGTGGCAAGATGCTCGAACTGAAGAACACGGATGAAAAGAAATAGAGAGGGAATATCTCCCTACCCCTCCCCCCTCTCCCTTCCCCAGCTCCCCTGGCAGTTTTTTCCTGCTCACATTTCTTTGCGCCTACCCTGAGAGCAGAGGCCATTCGATCCCCTCCCCATTATCGTCAAAGCCACTTTGTTCTGAGAGTTCGCGAGTTTAGGGACTATAGTCGTAAAACAACGGGCAGCAAAAATGACTTACATGGAGTAGAACCAACATATTCACTGCCTCTCTTCCCCTAAGTTCGAATATTATCAGAGTTACGGTCAGGAATGTTGCGGTCTGGGAAAGTTATATCACACATCTATCACATGATAGATTGCGTGCAGCATAGTACTTCCGTCTTGATACATGATCTTTGAAATCCAAGTGAAAACAATCTCAAAAAATCAATGTGACGATTTTTTTGTGCGACCTTTAGCATTAAAGCATTCTTTAAAATAACAGTCGAACAACATATAAAAACATCAAAGGGATCACGATCAAACTGAATGTTGAAGGATGAGCATAAGCATTGAAAGGTCAAAACTGTAACATCACTCCCCCATAGCGTTTATAGAGTTTACATGTATAAGCGATCAGATGAGTGATTAGCCTTCCATGGGAGGCTCATGCCAGTTGTGTGAATTGGGGGGAAAATTTTGGCGGCCGCCATTCATGAACCCGCTGGATGGCGGATCCGCCACAAAAATTTCCCCCGAATTCACACAAGTCAGCCTGCCAGGCAAATGAGCGATGCGAAAGCTTAAATTTGAAAACTAGATCCTGTGATTGCTTTGGATCCAAAGGACAAAACATGACCAGCGGTCCATGGACCCCCTGTCATGGACCAGATCCATGGATACTTTTTTTAATTTTTATAGAAAGGCTATGGACCGGGTCCATGGACACTCTTTTTTAAATAATGAGAATTGAACAAAAACAGAAATAGTGCAAAAATATGATTTGACGAGACGCTGTCGACCGCTAATTTAGAAGTTATCACCAAGGGAGGAATTACGCGCTCCAGTACAAAGACTTGCATTACCCTTAGAAAACAAGCTGGAGTTTAGAATTCATTACTTTTAGAGTAATCATGACTGAGTCACTTCGAAATTCTCCATAGTTGATGTTAAGCTTCAGGTTAAGCTAAAATCCACTTCTTTGAGATTTGGATCTGTAAAATTATCACTATCCGTGAGAATTATAATCATCCTCCTAAAAAAGCTAACGAGCTGGTCCCAGCGTGACAAAACATTGCAGGAAAAAGTGACATTCGCAGACAAGAAGAAAATGGCTAATAGAATTATTCAAATCCCAGGAGGCACTTTGGAGAAATTAAACAACCTTAAACCCTTAATCAGCCGCAATGATGATCTTTACATTTAAAAAGAGGTAGAAAATCGATATACGTGTCATGACCTTTCAGTATAAAATAAGCGGCAAAAATTCACATTTGCTCAGTCATAACGTTTTCCTCCAAAGCATAATCTACCCGTCAGAGAAACCAATTCATTGGAACAAGCAGCATTTTGGCATAAGGTAGGAGTCGTGTATTAATTGCCATGGTAGCAAAATTTCTGGATACGGTCTTTTCTGTGCGTGAGTGTACTCAGGAGCAAAACGGTAGCCCATACTTTTCTTCCATTCTTTCAAAATGCAAATGGCCTTCTCTATCAAGATCCAGAAGTTTTGCTACCATGGTAACTTGACGTCACACTTTTCCTCTCTTTTGAGAAGAGCCGCTTTATTGATAATTATGCAAAATACAGCAGAGTGTTAAAAAATGTACTGTGTACAAAGATGAATGGTGTACTTACGTTGTTTGTATTAGCCGAGAGCACTCAGGTTAAATGGTACAAATGTCATCGTCTCTAATCTGTAGCAAAGGAAAGTGAAAGTCAAATTTGCAAACAAACAAGGCAGGCGGCCAAAAAAAGAGGATTACCGGAAGTTCTAGGGTTTACCCGATACTAGGTTTTATTTTGTGACCTTTCGAGAGTGTTGTGTCTTTGGTTTGCATTTATATTCTGACTAAATGATTCTACATGTTTGAATGGACTGTTCTCAGAATTTCGGAGAAAGGTGAGGGTAAAGAGTGAAAAAAAAAATGCGATGAAATACCAAGCCATATAGAACTACATTTATCAACGTCTGAGTCAACCAAAAATCAATTTAGGTTCAATCAACTTTAACATTTACCCAGAAATCAATTTTTACGAAGATGGGACATTATTATGTCAAAAAAAAACTCTCTAGGTTCTACAGTATGTTCCTAAAATACGTCAAATGCCGTACAATTAGGTTTGACAAAATAATCCGACATACATCTGAGAAGTGACTCCAAATGGAATGCATTTAACGCTGTTTGAAGTATTGCTGCCGATCTACAAGCACGTCGATTTAAAGGTCATTAAACGCACTGAAAAATTGCGAGAAGAAAAATTAAGTGTAAAGGCCTTCGTAGCGGTTCTTATGGTCGTTTTATGTGAAGGGCTCCTGTTATTGACCAAAATTCTCCTTTTTCCGCCTGCCTAGATTGAGTTGTGTATGCCTCTAATCTGCTTGCTTTCAAATAAAAGACTAGTAAAAACAGTCAAAGTTTCACAGACAAAAATGGGTTAATATGATTTGAAACATGATGGTCGAGTTTGCCGAACTGATCGAGCGGCGCACAAGCCCTGTCAGATGAAAAGGGAATATTAGTCAGATCTCAAATTGAAGGAGTTGAAAATTGAGCATGAATTTAAAGCTTCCACAGAACGTTTTTTGGGATAATTCTTTCTTCGGGTTGCTCTTTCTTCGAGAAATTCAGCATTAAAGACACGAGCTATAATGATACAAAAGGCCTTTAAGATAACCCTGATCCAACTAGGCTAAGGCAATCTGAGCTAAACTTCGATCTTCACATAAAATTGCATGCCTTTCGGTGGGCCAGGATCAAACGATTTTAAAATTGATCATGACTAAAGAAATGGGTACTCACGTTTCTATTAATGCTCAGAAATTGTGCTGTAAACGGTTCACTATCGTGGGCTTTCTGAGTACTCTTCGCTCCACCTAAAAAGCCAAATGTGCCAACAAAGCGCTATCAAGTGTCCAGACGAAATTTATCCTGTTGATAGGCGTTTGGAGAAAATATCATGACCTGATGCTACAGAATAACAATACCCAGGGACGGGAGGTTAGGGAAACTTATTTGGCAGGTATCGACAGCACGGTCCAAGATGAAAACTAAAGATAGTTTATACTGGTTTAGACTGTTCCAGACCAGGCGTTCAGATATACATGTAGGTTGAATTTTGTGGCGAGTCAGGCTCGAACTGAAGAACACGGACGAAAAGAAATGGAGAGGGAATATCTCCCTACCCCTTCCCCCCTCTCCCTACCCCTGCTCCCCAGGCTGTTTTTTCCCGCTCACTTTTCTTTGCACCTACCCTGAGAGCAGAGGCCCTTCGATCCCCTCCCCATTATCGTCAAAGCCACTTTGTTCTGAGAGCTGACGTGTCTAGGGACTTTTGTCGTAATTAAAAACAACGGGCAGCAAAAATGACTACATGGAGTAGAACCACTATATTTACAGCCTCTAAGTTCAAATATTATCAGAGTTATAGTCAGAAATGTTCTGGTCTGGGAAAGTTATATATCACACATTTTTTACATGATAGATTGCGTGTAACATAGTTCTTCCGTCTTGATACATGATCTTTGAAATCCAAGTGAAAACAATCTGAAAAAATCAATGTCACGATTCTTAGTGCGACCTTTAGTATTAAAGCATTCTTTGAAATAAGAATGAGAATTATAACCCCTAAAAATGCTAACAACCTGGTCCCAGCGTGACAAAACATTGCAGGAAAAAGTGACATTGATCACGGACAAGAGAAAAATGGGTTAGACGTATTCAGATCTAGGGGGCACTTTGGAGAAATTAAACAACCTAAAACCCTTAATCAGCCGCAATGAAGAGCTTTACATTTAAAAAGACGTAGAAAATCAATATGCGTGTCACGATCTCTGAGTGTGAACTAAGCCGCAAAAATTCACATTTTCTCAGTCAAAACGTTTCCTCCAAAGCATAATCTAACCGTCAGAGAAAACAATTCATCGGAACAAGCAGTATTTTGGCATGAGGTAGAAGTCGTGTGTTGCCTACCGACCCCCCCCCCTTTTTTTACACTATGTAAGCACAATTAAATATCACTGACCAATCCAGCATTGTTTGTTGTTGTTGTTGTCTTTTAAATCTTATTTTTGCACTTTCTCTGTTTTTGTTCATTTCTCATTATTAAAAAAAAAAACTGTCCATGAACCCGGTGCATGACAGAGGGTCCATGGACCCGGTCCATATGAAAGTGGTCCATATGGACCCGGTCCATATGAAAGTGGTCCATATGGACTCGGTCCAAAGTGGGTGTCTAGGGACCCCGGGTCCATGTTTTTTCCTCACCCCAATAATTCTGGTCATTATAACATTGAACTTGCTCAGGCTGAATCGAAATTGTTCAGGGAAATGTTAAGAGGTATCTTTGAGACGTGATCATTCAGACCATTTCAAGAGCCATCTTTACCTCTATAGTTTATTGTACGTAGTTACTCACGAAATTACCTGATCTTGATGAGCAAAAGCAATTTTCTCACTTTCATACCCAGACTCCTTGTCTTGTCTTGTCAGTTAGAACATAGAAATTACTTCATATATATTTAGTGTTTTAAACGTTCATATACAGGTAGTATTTCTAACTATGATGTACTTACAGCATAATAAAGCCGTTATCGCGCAGTCTTTTTTTAAAAGTGTCTCTTGATCCGTGT
The DNA here is from genome assembly GCA_942486025.1 of Porites evermanni. Lineage (NCBI taxonomy): Eukaryota > Metazoa > Cnidaria > Anthozoa > Scleractinia > Poritidae > Porites > Porites evermanni. The sequence goes on along the minus strand of CALNXI010003437.1, from coordinate 23,573 downwards.
TTTTTTCTAGTCTGGATCCAGACATCTGAATTCAGTTGACATACAAGCAATCTTGCTTAAAACTGCAATCAGTGCTTGAAACTGCAAAATTACTTTTTATAGAGTGCCAAATAGCAGTCCGCCAAGTCCCTATCAGCAGGTCATATTTAGCGACAATTTTCAGAGGACCACACTCTAAAGTCATTTGCAGGCGATGAGTTGGCCTATTTAGAAGAGGCACATAGGCGAATCACTACACTGCACGGGGAACTTCAGTCCGCATCCAACAAGTTGACAACAGCGCATATTAACCTGTCAAAGAAGTTTCCTTTGTGCGCGAGAAAATCAACAATGTCAAGAAGAAAGAAGGAAAATAAGAGGAAGGTCCGAAAAACCAAGGACAAGCGACTCAAGCAGAGGGCACGTCATCTCTTAGGAAACTTGACCTCAATCGAGGTCGCGGGGCAAATTTTCGGTTCAATCGAAGAGAATGATAGAGTTACTCCTGTAGATAGCATCAATGCTGACTTTGCTAAGAAACTAACAAGGCGTTTGCATCTAGACCCTTTGCTATGGCTACTAGAAAAGGGTATTTTTAGCACGACCCTAGCAAAAAATCTAGAGCAAGTAGCGGCCATTTTAAGGGCACAAAGTCCAGGGTCAACCTGCCGAAGGGGACTAAATGTTGCTGTTGAATCGGATGACGAGGCTCAAGAGGCAAATGAAGTTGTTGAATGGGATGATGAGGCTCAAGATGAGGCAGATGAAGCAGTTGAATCGAATTTAGTATAGAGCTGACACAGGACGCCCATTCCTGGAGAGGCGATAAATGGTTTATGTTTAAACAAACAGGCTTTTTACAATGTTTCAGTTATCAGAAGTTTATATAGTTCACAATTTAGAATTCACCTGTCATGTTTAAAGATGAATATTAGCTAAGTCATGAGCACGTTATAAAAGGAAAAATATAAAAGCGTTAAAAAAAAGCTTTCTCGATATAAATTGAAATGCACACGTTCGCCAGTGTGACAGACTTCCGTTTTTTAAATAAAGTTGTGTTAGAACAAATTGAGATTGCAAATGCTATCATCTCCCAGCAGAATGGGCACATTTATGTTGTATGCTTTCAAACTGGCATTGTTCAAGCAGATTTGAGTGGTCCCCCCTCTGAATCCTTCCAAAATTTTCAGTGATCCCCCCCTTTTGGGCTCTCAGTTACGACTGATCCCCCCCTCTGTTCTCCTAAAAATCAAGTGATCCCCCCCAAAATCCTCCGACCCCCCCCCAGGTGATAAATAATGACCGGTCCCTAGGGGTACTCTGTCTGGTTAAAAGCCTTTTTTGGTCATAAATTTCTTACCTTCTTCTTTCAAATCTTGCCATTCAACGTGGACCATTAAATCAATAAATCGAATCCATGCATTGGTTAAAATTATAGAAAATTGGAAATCATTGGATTTAAGGGTTGAAAATAAAAAATTAGTGGGAATAATTGGTGAAGAAAGAGCAGATAGTCTACAGGTGCCACTGAGCTCATTAGCGGACTTACTGGTTTATTCGTATACCTTTTCTAGCCTTATTCCTTTCATTCTCAAATCAGCATCGTTTCCCGCTAAAAAACAACTAGACAACCCCCTTAGTTGTCCTTTCGGCTGTCATGTGACAACTTCAATCTTGGTATGTAATTGCCGTCAAACGTCCTCATCACGGAAACCAAAGCGACAGAGCAAAGTGGTCGCTTGGCTTTCGATATAATAGAGGTGGAGGTACGAATGCCATCAGTCAGGGCTCAGGAGAAGGTATATTTTAATTTTAAGGCAAGCTTTACCGTATCTGATGATAAACTCCTTCATTCTCTAACATAAGGCGAGGTCTATATAAGAGGACATTCTTTCGGATCACATGGTCTGACAGGTTGATTTAATTCTGCCATTTACACGCACAGGCGTGAATTCGAAATAAATCGTGCCAGTTTAGTTGCGCGTGAGGAGATTTTGAACCCTGATCTTAAGTGAATTTGTATCCGGCGATTGAATATTCTAGGATTATCTCAGTGATGTGTGTATACGCGCGCTAATCCAAGTATATACCTTAAGTTTAATATATCTGCAGATGTTTATGAATCAGGAAAAATGTCCTCTATAGTAAACATAGTCTTTGTATCCGAGTAAAGTTCTCGAATTGAACTGAAGAATTAATTGTGTATTAAAACGCCTTCAAATCCGAGTACATAAAGTAATCATTCCGGAAACATTTTTGAATCCAGAAAATCTCTTCTGGTGAAAAACTAGCCTAAAAGGAGAAATATGGCTCAATATGATAATAATCGGTATTGGAGGGTTTTTAAAAGTTGAGGAGTCTTGCATTGCCGTCCCGTTTTTATTGCCCTCTAAGGGCAGCGATACTTGAACTTCAAGATTAGTTTATGATGAATTTCCCTGCCATAAATTAATGCTTGCAAAAATTCCTGGCATCAAGTTCCAACTGTATTAATTCTCTTTTTAACAATTTTTACTTTGCATTGTACATTTCTCTTTAATTTCCATTTTAATTCCGGTGTGTGCGAATAATGTGGCGCATTGTTTTTTATCGTGGGTCAGTTATTATTCACTTAAAAAAAACTGTTCTTTTCCTCTCTTTGTAATTTTTCATTATTTGGCCATGAAAATCTTCTCTTAGGCTTCCAGTATATACATAACATACTTTTGTCGACTTTTTTCCTCGTTGATTGCGGAGTTGTAAATGCTGGCCTTCTGCAACCCGTAGGCGTTGAAATTTATATGCTAGGTGGAATTTTTGTTTTTCTTCGAGGCTTGGAAAAAAATTCGCCGGGTTCACCATTCTGTGGTTTGCTTTCTTGAAAAGGTCTTGTTGGAAATGATCCCATTGATTTTGCACTTTAAATCCACGTTATAGCAGGATGAAAACTAATCATAGTCTAAACGGTTTAGGCATGGATAAAATGACTAGAAATATATGCACGTTTTGGGAACAATTTTTTTGTTACTGTGACAGCTTCCCCACCTTGCTTTGGCAGCAAAATGATTTTCACATTAAAACACAGGTAGCCCAAGCTCACTATGAGAGCCCTGACCAACATTATCCTACTTAGCTAATTAATTATTCATACAGCGAGAAAATTATAAGACGTTGTATGGAGAAATATTCTTTGCTCACTAAATTAGCAAAATGTACATTGAATATCGCTTTGAAGCTTACCTTTAGCGTCTTCTTGTTTTCCTTTGTATTCTGACTGCATTTCAGACCTCCTAGGCACTGTTTAAGGTCTTTTTTGGAGCGACAGTTTTTCACCCAGATGACAGTAGAGAGAAGAGAAGAGAAGGTTGGCAAACCTCTCTTGACCGGCTCCGTTCTCGGCGGCGATAAATTCCGTGACATTTGCGACATGGAGACAATTCCGCCAGAAACAGATGTCCTGATAAATAACGCACATTTTCCATCATTCACATCGCCAAAATTCCCATTTCGAAGGTCCTATATCGCTAACGAAGTGGGCAATACACGGCTGAGGTGAGGCGTGTCGAGAGCAGACCCGCAACGGACTCCAACCGTCACGTCGACAATTCAAACCGACGCGGGCTGGCAGGGTCAAATTGTTCAACCGTCAAAGGACAATTGGAGCATTTAGCCTACTGGGCACAGTAACTGATTTTTCACTTCTCACATTGCACTCCGGGGTCGCGGAAGTCAAGCATCGCGTGTGATAGTGACATGTAATATCAAAACATGTCGCGTTGTTAATGTTTTGATCCGACAGTTTTGCCGGCTAGTCTAGTTCAAATCAAATAAAAGAGTGAAACGGTTTCAACGGCTTCACTTGCTGCAAAGAGCTACGAATACGATTATTCTTTATGATGCTTTCCAAGCTAAAGCGCTTAAATGAAAATTCGGTGGACGATTGTTTTGTGCCTAAAAAGAAATGTGGCCTTGGCTATTCTCTTGATGCAAAGTTCTGGTAAGAAAAAATAATACCCTGGATTCGCCTTGATTTAAAGAATAATCGCGACATGTTTTGATATTACATGTCACTATCACACGCGATGCTTGACTTCCGCGACCCCGGAGTGCAATGTGAGAAGTGAAAAATCAGTTACTGTGCCCAGTAGGCTAAATGCTCCAATTGTCCTTTGACGGTTGAACAATTTGACCCTGCCAGCCCGCGTCGGTTTGAATTGTCGACGTGACGGTTGGAGTCCGTTGCGGGTCTGCTCTCGACACGCCTCACCTCAGCCGTGTATTGCCCACTTCGTTGGCGATTTAGGACCTTCGAAATGGGAATTTTGGCGATGTGAATGATGGAAAATGTGCGTTATTTATCAGGACATCTGTTTCTGGCGGAATTGTCTCCATGTCGCAAATGTCACGGAATTTATCGCCGCCGAGAGCGGAGCCGGTCAAGAGAGGTTTGCCAACCTTCTCTTCTCTTCTCTCTACTGTCATCTGGGTGAAAAACTGTCGCTCCAAAAAAGACCTTAAACAGTGCCTAGGAGGTCTGAAATGCAGTCAGAATACAAAGGAAAACAAGAAGACGCTAAAGGTAAGCTTCAAAGCGATATTCAATGTACATTTTGCTAATTTAGTGAGCAAAGAATATTTCTCCATACAACGTCTTATAATTTTCTCGCTGTATGAATAATTAATTAGCTAAGTAGGATAATGTTGGTCAGGGCTCTCATAGTGAGCTTGGGCTACCTGTGATTAAAATTAATGACCTTAACCTGTAAAAAGCCTTTAATGATAACGCAAGTGGTTAAAATTCACCAAAGAACATTAAATGAGCACTGAGGCTATGTCCACACAAATTCAGGCATTTTTGAAAACGCATATTTCTATCCGGATTTGTGACCGCTCTGCTGGAAAGCAATTTCCAAACAATTCGGTTTCGGTGTCCGGATTCTTTAGGGAGCTTAAGCAACGCGCCGGACGACGGCGACGGCAACGAGAACGGCAAACTGCAAAAGGTTTAGATAAGTAAAACAACAATTTTGCATGTGCATCACGCTTGTTCATACATTCCTTTGCCGTCGTTGCACGACTACGACTTGAAAGTGCCTAATTTCGCGTTTTGTGAAGGACTTAAACACAAGACAACGATTTTCTTTTTCTCTTCCTGAACTTCGATCCATCCAGTCCTTTAGAATTCATCTTCAGAAAAAGTCGCCAACCTTTGTAGGATTGAACGAGGTGAAATAGACGCAGTACAGTTTGAAACTAAGCGCAAATTCACTTTTTAGGTGACCTTTAAGCCCTAAGAGTGATCAGCATCAAATTTCTCCTTGTAATATCAAGCTTTTTAAGACACAGTGGTCATGAGAATTACGGACGTGATCACACGAGATGAATTTACTTGATATTTTATCCACTTCTTCCCACTACTTCTGAGCAAATGAATAGGGGCAACAAATGAGAATTCAAATTTTGATCTTAGAGTTTAAAGGGTTAAGCTCGAGTAGTCGGAAGGCCGATTCGTGTGAAAGGGAAGCGGTTTCAAAAATTTAGGAATCCCTGTGGACGTAGCCTAAACGATACGGTATCATACCAAAGAAAGGTACTTCTGAATTGTCAAATAGGACTTCAGACATAAACACAAAATGTAGTACCATCGTTAGGCCCAGTTCAGACGTCGTGCTTCTGCCGTGCCGAACTTAATTGTAATTTGGTTCGACTGTAGCACGGCAGGAAAACAACTTCGATTCAGACGTCGTGCCAGAGTCGAACCAAATTCAGGATTTACTGATGCCTCGTAACAATTCTTCTCCCAACTCCCCGTGGGAGCGCAATCTCGCCAAAATACATTAATATAATTTATCAGGAGCCCATCATGAATTTATGAATTTTGTTTAGCGCGGCAGAAGCACGACGTTTGAATCGCTGCCGTGCCAGAGCCGTGTAGCACGGCAGCGCTTGTTGAACTTAATTGCTTGCCGAACTTAATTCAAAAGTTTGATTCAGACGCCGTGCTTCTGTCGTGCTTTTGTCGAACTTAATTCCTGAATTTAGTTCGCCGCGGCAGAAGCACGACGTCTGAACTGGGCCTTACTCTTCGGTAACAGATCCGGCTAAACCCCCTCCCTTGCGTTCTGTTGGGAAATCCGGATTTCGGATTTTGCAAACGAACACGAAATCCGAAAACGGATTTCACCTCCGAGAAATCTGTCCTCAGGGTGGATTTCAATTAAGAAATCCAAATCCGGATTTCATGGATTTCCTTTTTGCCGTTCGATGGGAAATCCAAAAAAGGATTTGCAAAACTGTTCTCGTGAACAGCGGTGTTCTTTTTGTTAATTATGCGTTCGCGTGCAAGACCGCTGTTCTTAAGAACAGTTTTTCAAATCCTTTTCGGGATTTTCCAAGCGAAGGGTAAAAATGAAAATCCAAAAATAGATATCACAGCATGATCTCAGCGTTAAAACTAAAGAACTGCATTCTTGATGTGAAAGGGACTGCATGTATTAAATTAACTAAAGCTCGTAAAAGTGAGGGGGAGTCGTCCGCGGTAGATGAATGACATTCCAGAACAAGTTCCACATTCAACTTTAGCAAGCAAAGGTAACATAAATTACAGCCAACTAACTGATTTATTGAATAGACTTTGTCTTTTTACCGAGTAACACAGCACATTAAATCATATGATGCACTTTAAGTGCTTAACAAATTCTTCCAACCATTCACTGTTTTCATGCCGGTACTTTTCTTCTATGAAAGAGACCATTAATGTAAATTTCTTCGTCCGTGTTCAAAAAAACTAACAAAAACAGTAAGATATCTAACTTTTTTTTTGCGAGCAAGCCATTTCTAAGTTTGGTACCCCTTATTTTGTAACAATTAAAACCACACCAATTTGAAGTTAAACAGCTTTGTAAAAAAGTTGTTAAGTATCCTATTGTTTAAAATTCAAACAAATTTATCTTTTTCTTTTCCCATGGTTAAGACAGTTTGCTTCGTCGTCACCTTTCTTGGAACATGTCTTATGAACAGGGTATAACCTATGCAAATATCCCAGTCAGCTATAGAATAAACGCCAACCTACTTAAATAAAAATATCTACTCTTCTTAAATAATAATAAACTTTACATTGACTTTTGCAGGTTCTTACAAAAAGCCTTAACTAACATTTATAACGCCATCTATCTTTTTTATAAAGCGCTTAAGCTTAAAAATGGCCTAGACAAAACCAGTTAAATTTTCCCATTAAAATTTCTGGAATATTTTCAGGATACTTCCTTTCATCAATACCAGGCCATAAAGGTGCTGAAGTTTAGCGATCTATATGCATACAGGTCACAGGTAGCCAACGGAATGTCCTCATTTACTCAACAAAACGCCAACCTACTTCAACAAAAATATCTACTCTTTTTAAAAAATAATAAACGATGTTAAACGCCGGATTCACACTGATTTTTGTAGGTTCTTATAAAAAGCCTTTTCTTACATCTATAACGGCACCTATCTTTTTATAAACCGCTATAAAGCTTAAAAATAGCCTAGACAACACCACTTAAATTTTACCATCACAATTTCTGAAATGTTTTCAGGATACTTCCTTTCATATAACACCTGTCCATAAAAGTGCTGAAGTTTTCCGATCTTTAAGCAGACAGGTCACGGGTAAACAACGTAATGTCCTCATTTACTCAACAAAATGACAACGTCAGATTATTACAAAATACTGAAATGGCACGAAGCTAACAACGTTTCTCTGTAAAAAGAACACTGCAATAATACCGTCGCACGCCACTCAATGACGAAAGGCTTTTTGACAACACTTTTGCAAATAGAATTCAATGTATTCGAAACTGAAGAAAGTTTTTAGAAGTATTTCTCTAAACTGCCCAAAGGAAGCTATTAGGCTGATTTAGCAACAGAACGGGAACGTCAGTTGACGACGGGAAAGCGCGTGGAAAGGACTGGACGGGACTTTCGGCTCTCAATTTGCCGCCCTGTCATCGGTCAAGAGTCAATATGTCCACGCGATATTGGACCAATCATGGGAGCTCTTACATAGAGAAGTCCACCTGTGAGATGCCCACTTCACTACTGTGTAGACACAAACCGATGTCCACCTTTAAAGGATGCAGTTATTTAGCCGTGTCCATTGGTCGTGGTTATCCAAATGATCCATATACGATAGACTTTTAGCAGAAAGAGCCTTGTGTCATCTTCTGGACGTCGCCGCTTTTACTTGACGTCTAGTTTTAATTTGCTTATAGAGTTAGACACAATGCGCTGTTAATCACCTAACAAGATCACATGATGTTACAATCCTTATCGCACCTTTCCTTTCCCTTTGTGTCATCCCCAGGATCGGAATTAATTGGTACAACACAACTATTTTCATTCTGTGCTGATTCACTTCTGTTCTCGCTACCCACACCGTCACCAACTCTGTGTTGATAGCTGTGTCCGACAACTCTCGTTGTTTGGTTTGATTCTGTTATCTGCCTCTGATCTTGGTTTACCAAAACATCACTGTCGGGAAAGGAGTCACCTCTCACATATTTTTCTTTTCTGTGTGGCGCTTCTTTCGACGAACTTCTCCTTGAAGGTGCGGTTGAATTCTTGAATTCACCAACTGCATTAGATGCTGCCGCAAAAGCGTGATCTGGTGGCGGCCCCGAAATACTACATTGTCCAAGTAGTCTATTGCTTAGTTCATCAGCTCTATTTGTCGGTGGAATGGTATTCCCTGCTAAAGGCAGTTTGATGTTATCTAACGCAAAAGAAAATAGGATAAGCCGATTCCAAAATTAGTTTGTTTGCTCCCTGCCCGTAGGAATTTTGCAGCAGTGGAACCTAGACATAACGAACGCCCAAGGGACCTGCAAAATTGGTTCGCTACACAGAGGTTTCGCTATATCGAGGTTCTTTTTCATATATTTTTCTATTACGGATCAGTATAAGTTTATTGGAAACTGCCCACCTACCTCTACCCTAAGCCAACATTAAAACTTACTTCTCACTTGGGGCAGAATGTTGGCTTAAGGGAGAGGTAGGTGGGCAGTTCCACTATAGCTGATACTGGGGTAATAAGCCACGCACGCAGACGTTCTAAGGACTTCGTCACGAGTTCCACCGGAGGAAGAAGCCCTAAGAACATCTGCGTAGGAGGTTACCTCCTAAAGAATAGCCTGCGTGTCGGGTAGGCGCAAAAAGGGGAGAGAGAGGGGGGAAAAGCACAAAAGGGAAAAAAGAAGGTGCCTCTCTCCCCAATCCCCCTCCACTTTCGACACCGGCTACGCATGCTAGGCTATGAACGGTCTGCTACCACATTGAAGGTAGGCTTACTCACTCCAACCCCTGTGCAAAGAATGCCCGTCTAATATCACAGTATTGCCAAAAAAATACATCGAAGAGATGACCCTCTAAGGTGTTGTACTAACTTGCACAACGGTGTAAAGTACCCAGATAAATGAACAAGGCTTACTTGAAGGTCCCTGCATTGCTGACGAAGCTGAAGCAGTTATCTTTTCATCTCTACATGTACGCTGCATCTGTAAATGAGCAGTTGCTCTACTTTCCTCAGACGCTTTTCTGTGGTTTAACTTTTTCCCAATTCCAGACAGTGGTGTGCATCTCTCTGAACTACTACAGTTTACTGAACCTTCAATACTTGACAAGGCGGCATCCTGACTACCTGCAGTAGTTGCTGTAGTTTCAGTACGAGAAGTGCAAACAGCCCTTTCTAATTCGCCCAATTCCGGTTTTTTATTTTCTTCAGGAATCGGATATGGCAATCTCCCAGGGCTATCAGCAGCGTCACTTGAATTTTCCGTGGGAGTTTTAGGATGATTACTTTCAGTCACAGGGTAGGACAATGTTCCAAGACCCTTGACAGCATTTTCCTTTTCCGAGATGGATCGCACACTGCCTTCTTCAGGAACACTCGCAAGTAATTTTTCAGAGACGCTCTGAACATCGGCTGAGTTTCCAGAGGGACTTCCTGAGTTTTTTGTCTCTGGAACAGGACTGCACAATGCTACGCAAGAACCAGTCGCAACTGCAATCTGCTCGGAAGACCCTACACTGCCTGCTTCAGGAACGCTCACAGGTAATTTTTCAGGGACATTAACATCGGTTGAATCTCCAGGGGGGGTTCCTGAGTTTTTTGTCTCTGGAACAGGACTGCCGGACAATGCTCCGCGAGAACCAGTAGCAACTGCAATCTGCTCGGAAGATCCTACACTGCCCACTTCAGGAACTGCCGTAGGTATTTCAGGGGTATTTGAGATATTTTCACTTTCTGTAGGGTTTCCTGAGCTAGCAGTCACGGGGTTTGTACCACTCCTACTCTCCGGAAACCCAAATGGAGATTCGATACTTTCTGTAGTACTTGGAGTTCTGAAAGATATAACCTATGCTAATTACAATACAGGACATGAACACTCTGTGACTACATAAAAGCCGTTATGACAAGCTCCTTTTTTTACGATTTTTAAGTCGGAGGTTGTGAGCAAGAACTATACAGCGTTTTCACGGACCGGCTTATCTTTAGATGGAATTTTAAAGCAGTTTTTCCGCGAAATTGGAAGCTGCACTCTTTCTAAAAACGCATTCATTTGAAGTATATAAGGCATGAATATGCAAAACAAAGCGTCATTTAAAGGTAAAAAAAAAAACATTTTCAGCTGACTTGTTTGAGTCATATTCTCAATTCGCGTCACAATCGTTCTGAAATATACGCCGTGACACAAGAACATGGACATTGCTCGATCTGTTTTATGGGCTCCTGCTATAGACCCGCAAAACAAACCAAGTTGGTCCGTTACGAGCGCTTTGATTGTATAGGGTCCTTTAGCGATTACAGTATTAAAGAACAGTAACGTAGCACAACGGTCATTAAACAATAAATAATATTTGGTATACGTCACCTTGGTGTTGCTGTTCCCACATTGGTTACACTGTGGTCACCAATACTGGCATGTCCACCAGACATGTTGATAATGTAGCTACTTTCACCAGTGGAAGGAAGCTGGGGCTGAACACTGTACAAGAACAAATCAAAATTTACATTCTCATGAGTTTTCTTTTAGTGCCCGAATCTTTCTGCTCTTGTAACCGCCATAATGAGAAAAACGTCGAAGAGTTGGGGAAAGTCAAAGCGGGCAAGAAGGATGGGAGAATTCTTTCCCACCTCGCCCGTCTTCTTCTTTCCTCGTCCCTCTATTCCTGCTCACCAAAATATCCCTATGTTGAACATTGTACATGGTGGCCACAGGGATACGAATATAACAAGGCAGCTTTCACCTGCTCAAAAATACGCCAGCATCGCAGACTATAGTTTGTACCACAAGTTGCATTCAGTGAAAAGAAAGGAGCGATATAACGATAGGTTGCATAAAAACGGCCTGTACATTACTTCTGAACATTNAACACTGTACAAGAACAAATCAAAATTTACATTCTCATGAGTTTTCTTTTAGTGCCCGAATCTTTCTGCTCTTGTAACCGCCATAATGAGAAAAACGTCGAAGAGTTGGGGAAAGTCAAAGCGGGCAAGAAGGATGGGAGAATTCTTTCCCACCTCGCCCGTCTTCTTCTTTCCTCGTCCCTCTATTCCTGCTCACCAAAATATCCCTATGTTGAACATTGTACATGGTGGCCACAGGGATACGAATATAACAAGGCAGCTTTCACCTGCTCAAAAATACGCCAGCATCGCAGACTATAGTTTGTACCACAAGTTGCATTCAGTGAAAAGAAAGGAGCGATATAACGATAGGTTGCATAAAAACGGCCTGTACATTACTTCTGAACATTTTTTGCTTATATGTTTCGTTTTGACATTGCGACAAAATCGTCAAATTACAGTCAATAACACCCCGAAGCAATGTCATTAGTTTATTAAAGGGTTTGCTAAATAGTCGAACGACTATAGACCATTTTAAAGTTGTGGGCTTAGTATCCTAGCTTTTGAGTGGACGTGAGGCTCAGTTTGACCTTGTCGTGATACAAACCTCCTTCTTTTTTATGGAAATTTAAATGAAAAAACAATAATTAGTATAACAACAACATGATTTACATAATAAAGCAGGAAGGGTTGTATCAAAACAAGGTCAACTCCAGCATCGTTTGCACGGGCCGACCCGCATCTATTCCAAACAACGATTGTGATTGGCTAGGAAAACAACAGGGATGGTAACATAACAATGCCCCTATCCCTGAAAACAATAGGTAGTGCAGGCTACAGGCACCAATGAAATAAGAGGTTTGGATGGGTGTAGGTCAATCGCGTTTGCACCTGTAACATACTGTAAAATGGGCTATTCCCCCATGACCGATGCATATTACTGGGTCAGAAGAGGGTTATATGCTTTTTTCTCCTTGGCTAGACAGATATTGACATCGACCAATAATCACCTCCCCCTCGGGGGATAGTTGTATACTGTACCGTAACCAAGGACTCTGTCTCGTCTGGGACACCCAACGACAGAATCTTTCCAAATACGTCAGAAGTATCTCATATGGTTGCCTCTACGATTCAACTCATTTCAAACCACCACTGACATCTTAAGTCAAAGATACGCAATTTCCCTCCCACACCGCTTCCACATTTCTGAATTTCAAGGGAAAACCGTGCAAAGCAAACAGATTCAAATTAACATCACAATGACCTAAGATAAGATCATACACTAACCCAGTAGTCATAGCTGATTGTCCCACATGAAGCCTACTGTGGGATCCAATCGCTGCATATCCACCATTGCCAACTTTAGTGTGGTATTCATTCTTAACTGTAACTTGTGGTGTTGTTACATACATTACTGAAACAACAAAATAGTATCAGCTACAAACAGATTTGGATTCAAGTCAGGTTCGATTTTCGCTGCTCTCTAGGGTACGGTCTGGTTCCTCCTCTTTTCGAGGGGGAGAAACTCAGACTTATTTTTCGAACAAAGGCTGGAAATCCAGCTTAATCATTGCAAATATATCGGCTGAGGCCAATTTGTTAACCTGTGGGGTACTCACTCACTTTCAAGGCCGCCATTTCACATTACAACAGTCCGGAAATGCTTGTTTTGTATAGTTATGAAGCCGAAAACTCGAATCCCGCGTTAACTCGCATTAAAACCGCATCATACATTTCCCATAATTTTACCCTTAGTGACTCAAACCTTCCTGCTGACCCCAAATGATATATGTTTTGCCCCTAGTTTATTTTTGTTTCAACCCTATATAAATCGAACTTATTTTTATAACTGTTGTAAACAATAATAAAACATACTCCAAAACAACCACTTGACAGAAAAGAATGAAATAAGACGCTACAGTGACAATTTATAAATTATTTATATACATTTTGTAATACTTATGTATATTATTAATTAACCGGTGTAGTTATAGTTAAATTTCGACCCTGCTCATTCGTCGCCATAGAGCCGACCTCCAGTAGGTCAGTGGTTTGAGCGTCCGAACTAGAACTCGGAGGGTCGTGAGTTCGATCTCACCCGGAGCAAGCATTTTTTTCTGAGCTTTCTGGTGTTAGAAATCTCCTTCTTCCAAACTATACTATTTCAGTGAAAATAAAGCTTTGATACTGCACTGCAGCATCTTGCCGTTTTATTCTTAAACTGCCTTTCATTGTTTTGTCTATTATTCCATGAAACTTTCACTTGGTTAGCAAACTGTCGTATCGTTTCTTCTGATCATTCGTAACAGTCCTGGGGCCGGTTGCTCGAAGCCTGGTTAGCGCTAACCGTTGGTTAAGAGGTATCAAAATGTATAGGTTTCCATGGTATTTAACGCACTAACCATGCTTCGAGCAACCCGGGCCTGGTCATTACGTTGTTTGAACAACAAGTACAATTTTTTTTTTAATCCTCAAATTCTTCGTTTTCACTTGAAAACTTACAAGAGGTGACAGGCCGCACATCTTCACAGGGGTGAAACGTTTGAAAACCTTTTACATATTGCTCCAGTGAGGAGAACTCTTTTAGGGATCTTACACTTTAAAATTTGAACGATGTTATCGCTTCTATATAGCGGACCAAGATACGGCTTGGTACAGTTTATGTTCAGCAGGGGAGAATGAGTGTACGAAGAGCAGAACCTTTAAAATGTACACCAGACAATTTATTCAGTTCTGTAAAACCTGAAGATCCTGCGTTTTAATTTTAAACAAGCTTATTTAAAATATGGCAATTTTTTTTCAAAGTTATGATTAATTCGTGGCTCTTATTTCGTGTTGTCCAATTCAGTCTGTAATCATACTCGTGATTAAACAATTCGGATACGTATGATTACAGACCGAAACGGATTCCACCTAGTCCTATTAATATTTACTTATTTATTTTCATTTATTTATTCAACCATCTACTTAATACACAACTTACTGGTTGGTTGAAAGCCAGGTGTCGCTTGTGATAACACTGTTGCAAGTGAAGTACTGGTGGGTTGTGACACAATTTGTTCTGTTACAGGATAACGATCTAGCGTGCAAAGGTATAAGATGGCTTAGGCCTAGGCTAAACGTTGAACTTTTCATGAGACGAACCAAACTCTACTTTGGATCGACCTAAATTAAGTTAAAATCGTCTGTTGGGTCATCAGACGTGCAACTTAGGACGCGTCGAGCCAATCAACTGAATCAGACCAAAAAGCAATTTTAATACATTTTCTATCGAACGAGGCTAAATATACATTATCAAACAAATTTTTAATTTATAAGTTTAGTTCGTCGCATGTGAAGATCGACGTTCGACCCGGAGACGATCTTCTAGCGTTCAAAAGCAGACTGATAGAACGACGGTATTAGACGATCCAAACTCATTCAGACGAACTTAAGTTTACTTCGTCTCATGGAAACATCGACGCTTGGCCTAGACCTTAGATAACAAAAAATGCTATACGAGATATGTAGCTCGATAGTCATTAAACTGTGCTGGGAATAAAATAAGGAACTAAAATACCAAGAGAGAGAAAATTCAGGATTCACTTATTAAGCTATAAAATCCCCTAAGGGAAGGATACTGAAGAACGTATCATACTTTGCCGAAAAATGCACCTTTGAAGTTACATTTACTTGCAAAAACGAAGAGTCCCTCCGACGTAAAACAGGCTTTTTAGGTCTTGTACTGGAATGATGAATATAATTATGACTTTCATATAATTATTTGAACTACGGAAAGACGAAATAAATGCAGAAAAAAAATTATATTTAACTGTGATGATCTTCTGTGCATTTATGGTCTTGTATTTCTAGCAATTTCGATAGGGGGAGAGGGGGTAGACGATCATAATGTAGATAAGAAACAAGTGAGTCCAATTAGAATAACTCGATTATGCTCAAAGTGGAAATTCTGTACATAAAAAAAATAACCAATACTAGGATTTTTTTAGACATGTTCTTGTGGCGTGGAATGTTTCTTAGATCTTTGTGGGAAGGAACGAATTACAAAACACTAAGAAGGTTGCATACAATGTGTTGTATCAATGGGAAGTCAACTAGTTTACCGGAAACTGTTTCCACATGGTCTGCATAGTTTCTAAAAATAACTTTTTTGAAATTAAGATATCCCAGTGGCATCACTGCAGTGGGACACTCCCTCCCTAACCTGAGATCAGGCTCAATTTTCGTTTCGCTTTGTAAATAACATTTCGGTGGGTAAAGAGAATGTATGAGAACCGCTAAATTTGGGCCTGATCTCAGGTTACTCCCTAGCCTGCGTAGCAAGCGTTTCTGTGTGGTTTAAGAGCAAAGAACGAAGAACAAGAGTCAAAGACCGCGCGAAAAATGGCGTAAGTAAAAGAGCGGGGAGGGTGTGGGGAAGAAAGGAAGGAAACCCCTTCCCCTCCCCCTCCCCCTCTTTCATTTTTTGGCTCTCGTTTCATTTCTCGCGCGGTCAAAATGGAAAATCCCGTTCCTCGGTCGTTTTTTGCTCCGAAACTAAACGGAAACGCTTGCTACGCAGGCTAGTTACTCCCTCCCTTGTCCTATTATGATCTCTTGGTTGTACCACATAATTATATTACTGTCAAACTCAGAAAACCGTGAACAACTGAAAAATTTCAGGAATGTTGATTGTGTACTGGCCAATCACACTAAAGTTCAGGATATACAAGCAAACCTCAAAACCACAAACTAATTACCGTTGCTGTTTGCGGTTTAGTTATCTCACGCCTTATTGGCTTATTTCTCGCACCACAATAACATTCCATAAATATTTCTGGTGTTCACGGTTGTGTGAGTTTCACAGTAAGTGTAATGAGTCTAAAATGTACCACTATCAGCTTCCACTGAACCACCTCTTCCAATCTCTTTGACAACTGGTCTGGTCGGTTCCATTAAATGCTGTACATGCAAACCAAAACAAACCAAGTAAGTTTTCTTTTATAACTAGGACCATGGGTGGAGATAATACCCGTAAGAGAAATGATGTTTCATGATGCTAACCTGTCTGGCTTTAAAAGGATTCTCCAGAAGATCCAGGATGCCTTTGTTGCCTTTTGCTAGCTGCTTGGGTGTTTCATTATGCTGCAAAGTCAGTAATTAGGAACTGATTTTGTTAATAGCTCACCCAACTGGTACCACATGGGTTACCAGTGCAAACTGATACACAGTACTGCATTATCCTACAACTTGAGACCGGGTCAAATTGAAATCAACACTTGTACACCTTTTACTCGAAAAAATTTTCAACGAAATTATATAATGTACCGTATTTATTCAAATAAACTCCATCCTAGATTAGATAATCAGAAAAATGCGGCGTTTATTCGAGGACTATAAGAAAAAACTCGGTTTAACTTGGTAATCTACACAATGAAGACCATTTCGATTCTATCTCAGCAAAAAAAGAGAGACATTGAAACATTGAAAAATTGTCTGTTTTACTTCTTTGGAATTCTATGAGCTTTACAGCATCTTTAATCATTTCACTTTTCCATTTTCCGTAGTCTACTACACAGCCGGAGCGTTAGGTGACGACACTAAAAACGGCTGTGTAGCAGACTACATTTTCCGGGGATTTTCTGTGCACGTTATAGTGGTCAAGAGCCAAGCCGGGGGACAAGGGCTAATATTTCTTGCGATAGTAGCAGATGATGTTCCAATTATTTTTCTCAGGCTAAGTGCAACATAACGCTAACTTTCGTAGGAACTCAACAATTGACCTACTCCCAATGTATGGGTCTTCATAGCTCAGTTGGTAGAGCACTGCAGTGCTAACAGAGGCTCTGGATTGGCCTTAAAGGGGCGCTGATCCTGGCTAATTTGCAAGAATTTAATTTTATATCACAACTGCGTCGATTTTCTCCATGTAAATAGCACTAACCAATTGAGTAATGTAAAAAACGATATAATTTTTATTCATAGGTTTTAGATCTCGGTATTTGTTACTATTTTTCTTAGCCTACAATTTCCAATTTATACGTATTGAGTACCCCACCGTGGCCTCAACCAGTAGGAGGCACTCATCCCCAGCTCAGCTACATCTCAGGCCCAGTTATGATCCCAAACTTCTGAGTGAAACACCTATGATCTATAAGAGTGTGACATAGAGAATAGAGAGCTTTCATCGCACTTAAACGGTGTCGTTCAATTTGTCAAATGCTGGTGATCTTTTCTGGGGCTGAATTCTAAATGATTGTATTGTAAGTTTAAAAAAAGAATTAGGAAATAGTTGGTTTGTGTTCACGTCTACAACAAAATGTGAAATAAAGCAGTTTGTAAAAAAATGTACACAATAGGGTGATGAACGTGAAAAACTTTCTTTTGCTGATCTAAACCTATTGCTTTTTTTGTGGTTCTCGTTGCTGTCGCCATTGCCGGTGCACAATACATTGAGGCTGGATTCTTACCCTGTTTTCTAGCTCCAGTGAAGAAACAGCACCATAACACAACAACAGAGCAACAGAATTTTTGCACTCCCGCGCGACAGCTAAGTGAAGAGGAGTATTTTTATCCTACAATAAAGGAAAGATATATTCTTAGGATTATTTACACATAATTCTACAACATAAATACATGTAAATAACGTCTTTAAAGATCAATGTTTGCAGTCAGTTTTACACTTGATACCATGTACGTTTGGTGCAAATTATGGCAACAGCGACAATAAATAGCACTACCTAGAAATGGGTAGTGCTTCTGATTGGTGCAATCAAATTTCCCACGCGGCACGACCAATCAGAAGCACTACCCAGATCTGGGTAGTGACGCGTCTTTCGCTGACGTCATTTGGCGGGAAAACCAGTGGTTAACGTCGCCAAATGTCGACTGTTTTCTCAGGCTTGCTTAGGCCCTGTTTTACAGAAAAAACCTGTCTCAGCCGAGTCACTGAACCCTAGCAAGCGATTATATGAGGAAAAGTTGACTCCTTTGCCCAAGCCAACATCACTTAGTGCACGCTTTGATTGTCAAAACAGCACTTGCGTATGCTCTGATTGTCTTGCCTTGACCAAAGTTGACCCAACTAGGCAAGCTAAATTGTTTATATGTGATCCACCCACCACAGGATTTTGAAGCTAAAGATGTTCCAAAGCATTCTCACAACATGCTTCCGCTGCATGCTAAGCGTGTTTAGATAATGGTCAAGCACATATTAAATTGCTAAAACAAAGAAGGACACACTTGGCTTTGTTTATATGGAGGAGAGTTGGCCCAGCTAGGAGGGTGCCCCTGGAGGGGGGGGAGGTACTCCTGGGAATTCTTGTTGTTACTGTGCCGCCCGGTTGTCCAAATCCTGACCCTACTTAAGACCAAAAAATGTCATTTTTAACACCCGTTTTCAGACCTGGACTCTAAGAAATATTGTCATCATTACTTGGATGAGGCCTAAGGCCGAATGGGCTATTGCCTCAGTGGCCATGAGGGAGAGAGGAATAATTGATTTAGTAAAATCCAACTAGTTGGTCAAAAATATCAGGACAAAACAACTTTAACTAGCAAAACGTGATTCAGCCGCTGTTGTTTTGGTTTTCAAAGCCTGTGCTTATCGCTACTAGTGGGCTATAACATATAGCTTAGTAGTAGTTCAACCAATCAGAATGCAACATTGATAATAGACCACTAGTTGGATTTTACTAAAAGGGAATACCCCCCTCCCCCCTTGGGGAGCCCCTACCATCACAAAAGGGTGAGTCCTGGCTAGCCGGGCCATGCTACTAACCGACCTTGCTTTTTGTTTCTCATGCAAGTAAAGTTGGCTCGCCCAGGGTAGTCCAGGTAGCTAGTTGGGACTACCAGGGACAACTTCTCTCTATACAGCCCATAATTCTTTTCACTTCTCTTTGAAAAAAAATACTACACTGTGCCTGAGAATAGAGATGAAATCTTTTTTTTTGGAGGGGGGGGGGGCAGGGGTATAGTTTGGATGTAGCAGAATGCAAAAGTAATGTCCAGTAGCCCAGGCTGGTAAATTCTGTTTCATTTTTTGGCTGGTTAGATGAAATAAGTTTTGGGCCAAGGGTTTTAACCCAGTCCCTTGGCATAAAATAAACTGATTTGAAGCGTAAATAACTGTATTGCCGTTTCACTGTCCTGTTACAGACAGTTTTCAAGATCTGAATGTTTTGCACGCAAGTCAGAAAAAACACTCAGACAAAAAACGGAGTGGTGAGCCCATATTTTCATTGCATTTCCTTTATTGCATGTCTTATACATGACTATCAATTTTTGTAGTTCTTGCTAAATAATACAAAAAGAATTACAAGCATTTGACAGTTTTCAAGTTTTAAACATGCAGTTAAAAACTCTAAGTATAACAGGCAAGCTGGGAAAAAACACAGCCAGTGACCCCATCATCATCGCTTCTTCAATGTCCTATACATGACCTTCAATAATTGTGCCACATTTGAAAAAATTTTGGACAGTACATTATTATCCATTTGAAGGGAATTACCTTAAAGTTTCTGATTGAGCGAGGTCGAAGGAGGAATTAACATAACAGGGTAAGTAAACTTTAGTGCTTTGGGAGAAAGGGTGTGGATTTAATTGATACCTCCTTCAATCCACACCACTCCCCCATCCCACCACCCCCATTGCCCCAAGCAGAATTTAAAAACCTGTACCTTATTTTGCTTGCCAATGATCCCTTGATTCTTAGCAAAAGTTTCTGACAACAATAGCAACTGTAACACACCATAGTGCCCCTTGTCAGCTGCCACATGAATGGCTGTGTTGTCAACCTGAACAAAAAGAGACAAAAACTTATTTAAAAGCACAATTTAACAGCCCTGTATATTCAGGGGAAATCGCAATCCATGGCCAGATAATTATGGTCTTAATGGATTCTGGATTCAACACGGACACTCTTACAAACAATTTACTTCTGGATCAGGTGTCACTGTACAGAGCATCGCTGTCCCAATGGCAAAAGCTGAATGAAGATGGAAATGGTGACTATCACTTTTTTTATAAAAAATATTATCATTCCTGGATAGTAATAGACCTAAAAACAAATCATGACACTTAATATAAAGTATTAGCTTAAAAAAAAACACTTTTTGAAGAGCTAAAAAACATTAAACCTACTGAGTCAGCTTTGGTTATGTCAGCTCCTTTCTCAATAAGCCATTTAACTGTCTGTTGATTTCCTTTCTCAGCTGCCAGCTTTAGTGGAGTATGCCCATACTACAAGAAAGACAAGACAAAAATACGATAAAAGTTTTCCCGAAACACTCAATTTCCCATGGAAATAAAAAAAATAATTAATGTTTTTACATTTTACAGTCTTATTTTTATTGCTCAGAGTTTTATCCTCTGCAAAAGAACCTGCAGTGAGATTTCTTCAAACTTTACCAACTGGTTGTTATAATTTACAGCAGGATGTTGTTAATAAAAATTCACTTTTTAAATAAAATCAGGGGGTCTCCTTATTCTTTTAGGAGCAGGAGCCACTTGTATATATGTTACAGTTCAAAATTAATTTCAGGTTAAGATTTTTTAACCTTTATGGTTGATTCTCTATTTCCTTTGTCTCATACTCCTTATTATTCATGAACTTATAATCAATTCTTTATATTAATTTTTAATTTATAAAGTTTATCATTTCATCTATTATCTACGCAACTTTGATTCTGGTGCAAATAGCCCATATAGAGAATCACCTGTGATCCTCACAGAGGGAGAAAAATATGACAAAAAACTCCCAGTTAAATTATCAGCCTCAATTTATAGGAAATGGGATGCTTGGTAAAAAAAAACATGAGTGACTTGTGATAGAATGCTATAATTCCTTGGAACACTTCTAGAGAACACAAGAGACTCAACTGTGTAGTACTGTATAGGCACATGTTGTAGTTAATTATTTATTTCAGTTAATTATTTCCTTTTATTTTATTTTTTTCCAAATTTGTGTTTGGGTATGGAGAATTATGTATGCTAATGAATTTAAAACAAAGGAAAAACAAAAACTTACTGAAGTAAAAAATTAACTGCAACACACATATATCTCCCCACTCTTCCCTTCAAAGTTGGTTTGACAGGTTTGCTTGGACCTCATTACCTTGTCAACACCCAGTGCCAGATCCAGACCTTGAGATAAGGGGGGGTGGTCCCCCCAAATTTTTTTTCGGCCCTTCAGGCCTCAGTTTGGTCTAAAAATAAGGGGTGGGGCCCTCCCCTGGATCTGCCACTGAACACCAACATTGAAGAGGAAGAAGGACAACAATCAACAAGCATTTCAGAAATTGCTATAACTGGGGCTGTAGATTTTTTTCTGATAGTTTTTTTAAATAATTATGCTTGGGAAATGAAGAGAGAATTTGACGCAATTTCACATCACGAGTCACCCACGGCTTAAATTATTCCACACATCCCTTATATTATTCATGTGCCTTTCCAGCTAGGGGTGATTTAAAAGAGATTTTTTACAACCTTACAGGGCAGGCATGAAAGTGAAGATAGGAAAAAATTAAAGGCAATGAAGTAATTTATAGCACTTGATGAAAAAGGGGTCATAATGAAAAATGATAAATGCATATCATCTACATTGTCCATTGATCCCACACATACATGTGAGTAAATGCAAATGTTAACTTCAATTATTTTCACTTTATAAACTGACCTCATCACATGCATCGACATTAATTTCTTTTCGTGACAAAAGCAACTGAATTATTCCATTGTTATCTTGCTCTACTGCCATGTGAAGAGCAGTGAATTTGTGGGGCTGTGGAGCAAAAAAAAACAACATCATTAAATCTTAACGGCCTGTGACATGCTTTTGAGCATTTGCAGCCATTTGATTGCTGGTAAAAGTCTCATGGTTTCTGGTGAAGAAATCCTTTTCCATTGACCTTGTGAGGGAGAAAGTTTCAATAATCAGCATTGACAACATAACCTATTTGGTCAATTGTTTGTGCACTGTATTTTTAATAACGCAAATATCAGCAACAAATGTACAGTGCGAGTACTGTGACCGGGGCCACCGTAGACAAAGTTGACCGGCCAGATCACAGGTAAATAACAATACATTCCAAGAAAGTTGGTAATGGGCCAATCAGCAGCTCGTAAGAAAACAATAGTTTACTCAAAGCACAAAATTTAAATAATGATAGCAAACGTTTTTCAAGAAAGCATAATGTTTCACCAGACAACAATTATTTTTCTATACGAAACTTTACATTTTAATAACGCCCTGGAGACATATGTCTGACACAAGCTGTTATTTTGTCATCTACCAGCAATTTCTTTGCGACCATTGCCACATTTTGCAATAACATGCACCCTCAAGTCAAAAATATGCCTTATGTTTTCATTTTCTCCCTCTGTTGACACTCTAACTGACCTCTCAGTAAAACATAGGCTATTTTCCAGCCAGTTCAAAAGGTCATGTCTGTTAAGGTTGTAATTGGTTGATTTTGATCCATGTTGTTTATTTTGTTTTGTGGTAATTATGATCATTGACAAGTAATTTTCTCAGACTGTATTGCTATTTTCCTGCCATCCAATTGGTTCACTTTTTCTAGGTGGCCCCAGTTATAGAAGTCACACAGTAATTTATTGAGGTCATTAAGAGGAAGCACAAGGAGCTCTTCGGTGTTGGTCCAAACAGATCAAATGTGGAATTACTGTGGCAATTTGGCATTCATTTTTTGGTCTAATAACAATCTTGAGTCAATAATCTACAGCGTATCTTTACCTGACATTATTTTTAAAAATGGTTAATGTATACACTGAGTGGAAAGTTGGTTCCTTGATCAGCTGTGGACTTTTAGATTTGATTTAATGGCTGATCTCAGACATGACTCCAGATCACCTCCAAAAATTTAATCCTTTGAGCCCCAATATCAACATATGTGCAATCTTCTCACTTTTCAATCTCCATATATATTTCTTATTATAATGCTTTAGGATATACAGGGTTATATATTTGGTTACTATGGGGCGGGGGAGGGGGGTGCCTGGAGAATCACACTTTATATAGGGCGCTTTCCATTCAACCCAAAATTCCGGAAAATTTGGTTGGTTCATCAAATGGGACGGACCATTTCGGTTTGGTCCGACCGGAATATTCGCGACCAGCTTTGAAGGTGGTCCACTGTGACCGGTCTGGTCATTTCGGTCGGTCGGACCGAAATGTCCCTTTCCATTTGCCAAAATTGTTGTCCCCAGTACCGCTCTTTTCTATCCT